>VZTH01005177.1:824023-900464 GCA_013397815.1 Aleadryas rufinucha
GTCTGAAAGGTGAGGGGCTTTGCACACCACCTGTGAAAGACACGGATGTGAGCTCGCCAAAAAGTCCTCCCAGTGAAGAGAAGTTTAAGAATACAGATAAGCCAGAAAATATAAATGTGCTTTCAGATACAGAAAACAGAGAAAGTCTGAGTATAAATCCTATCTTAAATAATTCTTGCCCACAGTTAACTTTTGAGCCTGGTAAAGAAACTGATGATCAAAGGGGTATTTGTGCATCCCATTCTGAAAAGTTTGACATCCAAGAAACTTTTAATAAGACTCAGGTGGATTCAGAAACAATGTCAGCTCTGCACTCTCACATCTCTCTGCCTGAGAAAGAAAAGCTGTGTATGTCACCTGAGAATACACAAAGAGATATTTCATCTTCAGACAAAAAACTTAGCAAAGATACTTCAATGACAAAAATTCTTTCTGTAACAATTTCCGTTAAGAGAAAATCCAGCAATATTGAGGTTCCATCCTCAGGGAATGAATCGGTAGCTGGCTCTTTGAATGGTGCCAAAAGCTCAAGAGTTTGTGCCCACAGCAAAGAAAGTCTGAAAGGTGAGGGGCTTTGCACGCCACCTGTGAAAGACACGGATGTGAGCTCGCCAAAAAGTCCTCCCAGTGAAGAGAAGTTTAAGAATATCTGTGCAGAAGAGAAGATAGGAAAAGAGGTAGCCCCTAGAAGAAGGTTGCCCAAAGATTGTCCATGGGCCTTGTTGGAAGATTCTAAAGAGTATGGTAGCAAACTAGTCTCCCTCAGGACTGAGAATTATGGAAAGGTTTTGGAAGAAATCCCAAGATCCAAACTGAATAATCTTTCAAAAGAAAGAAGAAAAGATACAAACCTCCCAAACTTAGCAGGTACCGGAGTACTTTCAGAAACGGTGCATGATTGTCAGGCTGGACCTGTATCTGACACAGAGGCTGTCTCAGAACTGCAGGATGATACAATGGCCACGTTTTCTCTACCTCTGAGCACACTATCAGACAGTTGCAAAGAACCATCCCCAAACTGCGTGGTTTGCAGTGAAGCGTGTGTGCCTTACAAATTAAATGCACCAAGCAAAGATAATGTGAAGGAGGTAACAGAAGGCCAGAACAAAGTACCAACTCATGTAGTTTGCAAGAAAAATGACGCTTTAGGTTCAGACAGACTTGAGCAAATAGAGGAATGTCAAGTACTTAAACAAAAGAAGTATGGAAAAATGGAAGTACATCAGTTGGACAAGGCACAACAACAACAGAAGTTAGAACATCAGGAGAAAGCAAAAATCATGCTGCAACCAAGTATGTTGCACAGTTCTGAACTCTTAGGCAGCTCTTCAGCTGAGTTGATGACATCTAGAAGTATGAAGTTTGGAGGCCCTCCAGAGATTTTTGCTGTCAGAGGCAGTGAAAGTAAACTATGTAGCACTTTACAGGAAGTTAAGAGGCCAAAGATTACCACAGATTTTATTAGTTCACAGTTTTTGAAGACTCAGGATTCAGAAATGGAAAACCTGAACCTTAATTTAGGGTATGATGGGATCCCTGGTGCCTTTGGAACTACAAATAAACAAAGAGGAACTACAAATAAACTAAGAGGACCTCTTCCATTAAAAATACAACCTGGAAGGACATGCAAAAAAGTTCCCACATTGTATCAGCTAAAAACAGTAAGAAAAATAAAAAAAATTAAAAGTTCACCTTTCTCTGAGATTCCCCTGGAAATATTCCCTAAACAGGAAAACACACTTCTGGAATCTTTGTACTTTCCATGTAAACCACCGACAGGGGAAAAGGAAACAGCCATGAGATCTGTGCATATACCAAGGCAGAGGGCCAAGAGGTGCAGTTTGTTGAACAGCTTGAAATGTAGAAAATGTACCAAAGAACCAGCATTGTTGAGCAAGTTGTCTGTAATGGCCAGCAAGCTCCTGGCCCCTGCCAAAAGCAGCCGTAACTTAGAACCTCTGCCATATTCTTCTGAAATTCTTCCAGTGGGTGACAGGTACAGCCAATGTAGATCTAAAAATCTCTTGGAAGCCTTTTCTTGCATTGACAGGAACGTACACTCACGCTGGGCTGACAGCTGGTGCACCAAGATGTTCAGCTTTCAGCCTTTGGCACTTTATCCTGTAGAAACTACCAAAATACTTTCTTCAGACTTAAGCCACAAGCCTCCAACCTCTTTCTTGGACGCCTCGGTTTTTCCAATTTCTTTTCACATAAAATTGGACTCCAGTCCTGTGACAGACCTCAGAGGGATTACATCCCAGCACTCTATACATCACAGACCAGTTTTCAGAGAAATGCCAGCACCAGCTTCAAACTGGACTTTGTCTTTTCTCCTGTCTCAGAGCTGTTCAGATACAACAGCTTCCAAGGAAGATTCCAGTGTAAATAATGAGCTTCATTCCTCTCACTCCACAACAATCCCAAGGACTGTTGCTGTTCATCCTGACCCTGGAAGAAACACTGTAGTTGGAAGAAGGGGAGGTTGTTCCACGCTTGGCCTTCACACAGTGTTAGCACTTTCTTCCCCTGGATGTTACAGGATTTGGACAAGAAAAAGAAACTTAACCAGTCACATTCCTACCATTCAGAGACTATTTATATCTCAGTTCACACAGGGTTTGAAAGGGGACAGGTATCCAAGGTGTGTATCCGATGACCTCGTCTCCTCATTGCCATACTCATTGGGCAGGGTATTATCCATATGGAGTCAGCATGGTCCTTCTGCCCGTCCTTCCGAAATCACTCCTCTCCATTCCAATCGCTGCAAGTGGCAGCCAAGTGTGGGCATCGAGAACAGGTAAAATGCATCAGCTTCTTTCTGACATTAAATATGTACAGGGTATATCCTTGCTATTTTTGGGAGGGAGAGGGTAATTGCAGCTTGCATTGGAGGGTCAGTTTCCCCTGTTCCAGAGCTACACATTCTGCACATCCAGGAATGACTCAACGTGGGAGATCCTTTCTTACAGAACAGTCTGTTAGCTGAACTTAAATATTTTTGCCTTCACTTCTTTAATACTGTCCTGTTTTGGCAGAATGGCTAACTCTATTTTCTTCTCCCTTGCAAAATATACACACCATGCATCAGAGTATATAATGCAAAAGGTGAGCTACTTCATTAGGTCTATTCAGAGTGACTGCAGAGGAACTGGATTTCTGAGGTAGGAAAGTTTTTTTCAGAGGTCTGAGCCGTAAATACCCCTTGGAACCACTGTAAAATGCTCGATATCAGGTTAGGAAGAATCGTAAAGGGTGGGGGGTTGTCATTCAGTTACATTTTAAATTGTATTCCATGACCATTCTATGCTAATTGGAAATTCTTTATGCATGCTGTTGCTTTTCATATGTGATGTTGGCACAAGCAAATGTACCTCCAGTTAACATTGGTAATGAATTTTTGTGTGTCAATCTTGTTATGAGTGGGAAGATCACTGAAATCTCCTTTGCATATTTAATTTTACTTTGCTATGAGCATTTAAGATCATTTTATTAATAAAAAGAATGAAAGAAGTTCCTAGCTCTGTTACAGGATTTTTGCATGCCCTTGAGCAAAAATTTCACCCTTTATCTCTCAGTAACATAGGGCAGTTCAGTCCCTGATTTCATCGCCTTGCGATTCCTGGACAGAGGGCTCATGAGCACTGTAGCAAAGTCTATTTGATGGTTTTGATTAATGTGGCAGTCTGTAGAGAACTGCTGAATTTAGCCTATGTCACAGATAGACATAGGTGTAACCAAAAATCCTGCCAGATAACTAATGCTGCATTTTGCTTTATATAAATGGATAACATACTTAAAAGTTTATCACTCGTTAGTATAAATTCTAATATCTGCCAAAGGTGTGCGTGAGCTTATGAAAGCACGGCTCCATTCTGCAGTTGTCTGCACTAAAAGAATTAAATTGAATAATGGCAGAAACAACTTGCAGCACATTCTATGGGACTTGCTTCTGTTTTCATTCCATACTCTGGAAGTGATCATACCAGTAAAGTACACTTTGAGCACTAAAGTTAAAAATAACACATTGTTCAAACAAACACCTTTTTATAACTCCATTGTGTGTATGAGGTGAATTTGGTGTTTTGCGTTGCTGAGGCATGCTTTCCTTGGACTGGGAGATCAGAGCTTCTGGGTTTTCCCACATCCTTAAGGCTGCAGGCTCCTCAGCAGCTTGGGACAGTATATCCAGTTAGCTAATGTGTAAGAGGATTTCATTCCTGATGTAAAGGATAATTGGAAAACTGCATGCTTTGCTATGAGTGATCTTTTTCCCAAAGAGAGAGTATTCAAATCAAACCTTTTCACTTCAAGTGAAAAATAACCCAGAGTTAAAATACTCTAAAACTCAGTATGTTTTTTTTCTCTAGAATACCTTACAGCTACGTGTATGAGGCAGTTATAAATCTGTCCCACTCAGATGTTTGTTATGTAAAGAGGTATGTTTGGTGCAGTATAAAAGCATTTTCAGCTCCCATTATGACAGAAATCCATGTCTGTTTTAAGATAATTAAAAATCAGAAAAATCAAAAAGTTCCCTGCAGGCCATTTTCATCTGGAAAAGGTTTGTTCTCTTTAAATTATTTCATTCGCAATTAGTGTTCCTAATAACCAGGAGAACAAGGAACTAAAGTAGTTGCCCTACCTAAAAAACAATCTTCTGTCACTTCCACTGCCAATAATAAAAGCATTCTTTCAGTGAAGTCTTTTTTTTCAATTAATGCTTATTTGAATTAAAAATTTCTTAAGCGATTTTCTTCTGTCCTTGTAATTTTGTATTATTGCATAAAACAATAAGCTTTGTCTCTAGCACAGAGGGCTCTGCTGCACTACTGGTACAGGTTCCAGTAACACTGGAATAGTGAGTGGAATGTTGAAACAAAATGTTACAGTTCTGACATAAGTGATAAACACAAGAAATGGGTGTTTCTGACCTCCTTATGTATAGTTGGACTTCCTTGTGCTTCCAGCATGGCTGGTTTTCATTTCTTTTGTAGAATTCCAGTCTGGCTGTAACATCTTTGCTTTAGAACAGTGAAGTGCATTTCGCTGTTGGTTTGAGACAACAGCAAATACAAGATTTGCTGTTGAATGTAATAAAAGCTGTCCCAAGTGATTTCCTGCTGTTGATAGTATGGGCACGAAAGTAAACCTTAATATCAAAGGACTTGGAGCTGCTGAGCTGACTTTTATGTTGTAATTCTGGTAATTAGCAACCCTTACAGAAAGGCCTTTGGTTATTCCAATAGACTAAGAGTATTGCTGCCTGTGGGAGTTAGAGACAACAGGGAGTTAATTTTATGGAAGTAGTTCCTTTCACCTGTTACTGTTGCCATTATGCACTTTTTTCTTTAGTAACCAAATCTTTCAAGGTTTTTAGTTACTTTAATTTTAAAAACTGGGGGTTTTGATTAAGGAATACAGATTTTCATAGAAAGAATTACAATTTTCAGATTTTGATAATTATGTAGAAATAATGATGACTTTGAATATTACTGTCTCGCTCTCTTTCTGTACCTTTATTTACTTTTCTCATTACTACCATTTTAAAATGAAAGTAGGACAGTTTCCCTAAAAATGAAATTTAGTGGCCTAAACGGCAGATGCGGCTTTCTTTTGTATCATTTTAGTCTTCCATTCTCATTCTTGATATGAGCATCTTGTCTTACAGTCCAGTTTATACTAATAATTTTTCCCTCATCTTTTTATAGTGCAGACCTAACTTCTCTCTGTCTTGTTTTGTTTTGTTTTTACATTCCTCTTTTGACGCAGCTATGCCATGTTACCACGCTTACCTGTACAGGGTATGGGAGCACTGCAGACTACAGGCCATGTGATACGGTGAGTCTCTTGGATGTTGATATTTATTCTGAGTAGTGGAATCATAAACTTTCTCAGAAAGCCATTGCTTATGTCATTTTGGCTTTCAGCTTTTGGCAGTTCACTCCCAGAACAGCTTTCTGATTAAGAAGTGGGTGAGGTAAGCTGACTGGGTGATGTAATGGAGAAGAGTGGCAGGGCAATTATGGAAACACCACATAGATCATTGCACAGAACAGTTCTGTTACTCCCAACCATGTTGTGCCACTTCTTATGAAATGAGTATGTGAAACTCCAGAAGTTTGATTCCTTACTTGGATATAAGTCCTTTCTGCCTGAGCAGCTGGACCATAGGTGCAGAAACTTCCTTCTATTCTTTTCAAGTGCAGGGATGGCAGGTATCAAAGCTATATTTTAAGTTTATCTGTAAACAAAAAGTATGATTAATAGTTGTGTCAAAGAAATTCGCTGGCAGAAAAGGAAGATTAATCCCTTTCTATCAGTAGTTGATAAATAGAGCTTTATACTGTTTAGCTGTATAAAAAGGAAAAGAGTGGGTTTAAAATGTCACATTCAAACACTCTGGCAGTTTAGTTGGCGTCAGTATCTGTGTGGGCTGCAGCAGTTTCTGGCTGTCTGTGTGTACCAGAGTTCACTTACCTGGGTAATTTCTGTGAACTGTGTTGGCTTTTTGTGCCCATATTGCAATTTAGGAACATCTCCTGAGAGCATGGAGTGCTGTTGCATTATCAGTTGGGTTTTAATCTCCATGTGTTCCCTTCTTCCTCTGTTACAGTCTGGGAACTCCATTCCCTCTTCCGTTATCAAAGCCTCATGCGCTTCCAGAGTCGTTGCCATCTCCCCCCAGGCTTTCAGCATCTGAGCTCCAGATCCATGCCCTTGATGAAGCAGATGCTTCTGTTCCAGCCTGTCTGAGATCCCAAGATGACACAGAACTCAAAAAAGTGAGTTCATTTTATATTTTACATCTCTCAGACTCTTGGTTCTCCAGAAGCTGAAGCTGTTGCTGCTGGATATTATCCAGTAACTGTTAAAGATGAGGAGAGAAAACAGGCTGCAGATCCTAATCTGTGCTGCTGCTTGCTTTGATTCAAGCAGAAAGAAGGTGGCAAACCAGAGAGGAATGCTTATTCTATGGATAATGTATATTCAGAATTAAAGGGAGTTCTGTTTACTAGTGTGGTTTTAATTTCCTTCATTTTAACTTCTCCTTTCCTTCTTTCTTTCTTTTTCTTTCTTTCTTTCTTTCTTTCTTTCTTTCTTAAGACTGAGCCAGAAAAGAGGCCAAAGAAAGTCTCACAGATCCGAATCAGGAAAACTGTTCCTAAGCCAGACCCCAACCTTACTCCAATGGGACTACCCAAACCAAAAAGGTGAGCAGTATCTCTGAAATGGACTCATAGCATATGAGTATAATCATTTCAATAAATGCTTCTCTTACCACCACTATTTTATACAGCCCCAGTTCAGTGATATCTGATGTTTACTTTGTAAGAAATGATTGACACAGCTCTATCAACTGGATCAGAACTGCTGACTGGAGTTTAGGCAAAATGTGAAAAAGGAAGCTCCAATGGAATCATTTTTCTAAAGAAGAAGGGAGTTTTTATTGATTAACATAAAGTGAAAATCAGTCAGCCTGCAGTGCACAGTGAGATGAAGTGATCTATTAGGAAGTTCTGTTGATGCAAATGAACAGTTCTTCACAGTTCTTTCTTTCTTTGGGGTATGTAATCGGAGCATTAGTTCAGTGAAAGTGTGGGGAATCACAGTGCCAGATGTTGATAAAGTTTCCCAGTCAGTCATCCAGTGTGACTTCTGGTCATACTGGTCCTATTAGTCATACTTCATCTAGTATGACTTGTGTGTTAAACACAAGTACCACCTTTGACAAAGGAATGCATTTCTTCAGAGATCTGCTTGGTAATAGTCAATAACTAAAATCAGTCTCAAGAGATGAAGTATTAATCTGTTAAACTGTAAGACTTTTTTTAGCTTTCATAAAAAAGTGAAGGGGATTTCCCTTTCTTTTGAGCATCATTATTTCAAAGCATCATAGAATGCTAGAAGGAATATTGACCTCTGCAGAAAGGGCAAGTCTTGATGCCGACCTTATAAAAACACTGTATGAAATGATGTACTTAATGAGCTCATTTTTCATTCCTCCTTGACCCCAATTAGTTAAAGCATAATTAGTTAGCATTTAGGCATAGAATGCAAACAGTACTTGTTTCTCATAAATCTGCTTGCTGTGAAGAGAGGTTGTTTTGAAATTCTTCCTTCTTGATTGATTTATTGTTACTTTTCCAGGCTTAAGAAGAAAGAATTTAGTTTAGAAGAAATTTACACAAACAAGAACTATAAGTCCCCTCCTCCTGCCAGGTTGGTTATGCTTCTTAATAAGAAAACTTAAGATAAATGTAAATTAATTAGGGGGGTGACAGAGAGGAGATGAAAGGTGCATGAAAGCTAAGAGATATATTCTAGTTTAAACTGCTAGAGAAAGTTAATTTGAAAATAGTATCCTTTACTATTTGGATGGGAAAAAGTGAAATAGAATATGAACTAAGAATTTGCAGCTGGTTAAGTATGGATTTGTATATTTTTTCATCTATCCACTCATTCCAGTCTCCATCAAAGTACAGTACTTACTTTTCAAAATTCAAAGGGAATTACATGTTCTTTAAAATACTAACAATAACTGCCTGTCATCAGATGTTCAAACCTACGTATTCTGTAAAATCAAGAATCTGTAATTGTGCTTTTGAACTGAAATACAAAGAGATTTTACCCAAATATCTGTGCAGCAATAACAGCTGGCAGTAATGTGCATTGTAGGAGGTGTAAGCTGTAGATAACATTACAAGAGGTGTGGAGGAGCTGTAAAAATGTAAAAGTTAGAAGTGTGTTTACCTGGGTTATGAAATCCCCCAGTCTCCTCGTCAGTGTAAGGTGGCTGCTGCTAAAGTATTCATGAGTTCTGTTCTTGCTTTACCAGGAGCTTGGAAACAATTTTTGAGGAGCCCAAGGAGAAAAATGGACACTTGATCTCTGTCAGCCAGCAAAAGAGAAAGCGGATTCTAGAGTTTCAGGACTTTACTCTTCCTCGGAAAAGGAAGACACGGGGCAAAATCAAAGCAGTGGGTAGTTTCACCCGAGCAAAAAGAGCTGCACTGCAGAGTGCAGAGTTAGATGTTCTTCTGAGTCAGAAGCTAATGGACCTCGAAGCCTTTTTTGCAGAGGAGGTTGAGCAGGAGCAGGCCTCCAGCATCTGAGGGAGTCACTTAGCTGGAAATGGTCCCGTCAGCTTCTTTAGTGTTTTCCTCTTGAGAGAAATCTACTGACTTCTTCATACATTACTCTACCACTCTGTTCTAACATCTGATAATCACTTTTTGGCTGTGACCCTCTTTAAGGTGCTATTTTATTTTATTTTTTTAAATGCTGTTGGAGGGATTCTTT
This sequence comes from Aleadryas rufinucha, assembly GCA_013397815.1. Classification (NCBI taxonomy): domain Eukaryota; kingdom Metazoa; phylum Chordata; class Aves; order Passeriformes; genus Aleadryas; species Aleadryas rufinucha. The sequence continues at coordinate 833,327 of VZTH01005177.1, forward strand.
TAAGTCCCTGTTTGAGTGTAACACAGCCACATGAAATTTACCCTTCCTTTCTCAACCTCTGGAAATTACTGCTTATATTTAATTAATTATGTTTAAATACCTTTTGGGGGTAGAGTAGGAGTGTAAAGGAGGAAGTAGTGCACCTTCAGTGATGCTAGAACTCTGTACTGCAGATCATTTGCACATTTGCATCTGCTGCTGTTACTGTAATGGCTCTTTTTAACAAGCTGACAAAAGATGCGGTGTTTGATAAAGAAAAATTCTAGCAAACGTATTCTTGATATACCACTAACCTTTTGATAACTAAAAGTAGATGTCTAGGTTTGCATTCAGTTGTTTCTTCCTTCTGTTAACTTAGAAGGTTCCTTCTACGTTTCTTTGCCCTTCCTGGCTCCAGGCAGCAGAAGCCCCACATAACTAGACTTTAAATAACTTGCACTTTGTATATGTTTCTTTTAACATGATTCAACTCAAAAAAGGTAATGTTTTAAGGAAAAATGGTGCCCAGTACTATTTTTTCCCAAATAGCAGGTTTTTTTACTTACTTGGCTGATGCCAACCTCTTCTCCAGAGGAAAAGATAATTGGTCCATGAGGATGTTAAGCTGCAGGATACATAAGCAGAGATTTTTATTTAACTGAGCTGAGCTGCTGCATGCAGAGAACACCAGCAAAATCTTTGAGACTTGTTTTAAAGTTATTTTAATTCTATTCATACTCACTTGATTTTAATGTCAACAAGAAGGGTTTTTTTACCATTTTAGATTTACAATTCCTGTAGCTAATAATTAGATATTCTCTGTGCAGCACGGTTGTACATAATACTATTGCCAGTGTTGTACAAAGAGCCTCCAAGTATATGGACATTGTTTTCATTATGTAAGGCCATATGTAATTATCTGATGCAGCACTGGGCAATTTCTCAGCTCTACCTTTGGAAGGAAGAGAGCTCCCTTCTGGTGTAACTTCTGTTAAACTTACCTTGAAGCATAATTCCAGTGCTAGCTGCAGTTCAGGTCATTTCTGTCCCTTAGTGCCTAGAGAAGTTATTCAGGCAAAGCTGTTGTTGCTGGGATGCTCAAATTTAATCAGTCTGTTCTTTCTTTCAGTTGTCACTTGAACATGCACTTTCTTATTTACCTACCCATATAATAGAGTTTCTATTTACCTTCAAATTGAGCAAATATCTAGTGGGCGGGTATTTTTTATAAAGTCCCAATAAATGCAGGACTGCAAATACCATCATTATCTTCTGTTGCTCTACCACTTCTGTTATTGATGAAACAGAAAACTAAAAGTTAACAAGCAATCTGTTGAGTTTCAGAGCTTTGAAAGTAGAGAAATGGAAGAGGATTCTTACCCTGTGTGTGCCTGAGTCTTGAAAGAAATCTAATCTGGGTTTTTTTTGCTCCCAGCTTATGTGCTGGGATTTGTAAAAATTTGCATTCTTGTTTTGAAGGCTAATTATCTTTAATCAGGAAGACTGAAGAAAAGAGAGGAGTGCACACTCAAAGTAGTAGTGTTTGGAGTTTGAGGGTAAAATAACAAGGCAAACTTTGAATATATTGACATAGTATTTTTCTGGTTAACCTATTGGGCTGTTGCAGAACATTTTAATTGATCCTCTTTATTTTTGTAAAAAGAAATCCCTAAGAAACAAAAGTCAACTGCCTCCTAAAAAATATTTGAAAGTTTCCCTATACTGGCTTATTAGCCCAATTATTGACTAGTTGGAAGCGGTAGCAAGAGTGAGAGATATATTTTTATGAATTTATGCTATAGAATGGGATTGTTATAGAGCATTCATTCACCTTCTATTAATATGGGAAGCTTCCAGTGCTGTGACACAATTAAGCTGTAACCTTACTGGGGCTTTCAAGGAAATAAAGATTGGGGCAGGGGGGAAGAGAAGGGCCCAGGAAAAGTTCAGACCTCTAATGTGCTTCAAAACATGGAATGTGTTGAGTCTTTTCCTTTGGGTTATGTTGGGTTTTGTTTGTTTTGTTTCGGGTGGGGTTTTTTTTTATTTTCTTCCCTGCTCTCTCTTGTTTCTGATTGCATTGAAATAACATTTCTTGACTTCTTATCTACAAGCTACAGCGGAGAGAGCAGAGCAAAGAAAATTCTCAATTCCCTTTGGTTTACAGTCACTGGAGGAGTTACAAAATGATGTTGCAGTTGTCTTAGCTTCTCCCAGACTTTGTGGAAACCCAAATACACAGCATTATTCGCTTTTGGTTCAGTGTTTGTATGATGATGTAAGCTAGTGGAGACCAAGCATCTCTTCCCCCCTCCGCCATACAGGTGTCAGTCCTGCTTGTGCACTTTTTGGTTTTTTTCCTTTCCCACCTCTGTTCCTGTTTACAGCACTCACAGAACAGCCATGTTCCTTGTGGCTGCTGCTTGTACACTGGGAGTGATGACTGTGCAAAAGCTGAGCATTTGCCATTCTGAGCTGCTTCTGTCACAGATAATTGAAAGAAAAAAGTGTAGAGGATTCATCTTTTGGGGTCTTGCATACATCCCTAGCACAATATGTATACTTGCATTTTCATTAAGGGAACCCACTCCAGTGAGGATGTTTTTGTATCACCATGGAAAGACATTGTACATCACAGACCAAGGACTAGAACAGCTTGAGAAGGATTGCAAAGCTTTTGCCACGTCCTGTCTCTTAGTAATAAGTTGTGCAGAGCCAGGCAGTTCTTTTCTAAATTTGCTGATTATCAGAGATAGAAAGAACACTTTCAAAAAAAAAAAAAAAAGGAAGAAAGCAATTGTTCCTTTCATCATGCTATGACTGGAGCAGCTAAGGCTCCTTAATGTATGGTACAGCATTTGCCTGGCTGGCTTGTGTCTGCATCCATTTGAGTTCTGGTGCTTGCTGGATACGATTTCCTGCAAGCAGTTCTAATTAATTGTATTTTATTTCAGGTGGGCCTTTGGTATATTATGTTCCAGGTGCTTTTCTAGAATATGGATGGTAATTGTGGATTAAAAGTATGTATGATGCTATCAAGTTAACAAATAGCTCAATGAGAATTTGTACACTTGTGCCATTAGCCTCCATCATGCTCTTGGCATTTTGTTTCTGTTCAATATTGTGTGAATCTAAAATTTTACTGTTTCTTTTGTGTGTGTTTTTAATTTATGGAAATAAATTTTTCTGAGAACCTTTCCGTTTTTTAAGGCATTTAGGCTGGTATATATCATACGCATGATAATGTGTCTTACATGCAGGGGGAAAGGTCAAATCTCCAAAGAGATCAGCACTGTTAAGTAACAGGGTATGCTGTTATTGAGGCACAGAGCAGCAGTTCTGGTGTCCCTTCATCACAGCCTGGGAGATTTGAAGCATGATCTCAGCTACTATTCATAGCATTGAGGCAGCATCCATCTCTTCAGACAGCAGAGTGGTAGGAGCCAGAGAGCACAGTTCCTGCTCGGCTCAGAGATGACATTCAAGGCTGAGGCTGGCCGGTGGTTCCTGTACCACAGGCTCTGCAAGGCAGCAAACTGATGTTTATGAGTCAAAGCTGGAGCACGGGCTCATCAACAAGGGCTAGTAAGCATTTGTAATGTCTGTGTCAGAAAATAACATCCCTGCCCTTCCAACCCAGACAATCTTGTGCATAACCCAGATTTTTAATTGATCACTGATCTGCTGCATGCTGCTCTTGGCAAAGCTAAGCTGCCAGCTGCTTTTCTTCACCATGTTCTCAGAACTCCCTTCTCCTGAGTGCAGTGTCACACGGGCCCTGCAGATGGCAGGGAAGCTCCAGGAAAGAAAGGCAGGAACACCTGAGAGGCCTAAACAAGCATCCTGCTCTTTCCCTGCTCCTTCAGGGCTACAGCTCACTGGCTGTAACAGTATATGAGGATTTGGATCTGTCACCATACTGGGAGACAATACATTATACAGATGATGAACAGATGCTTTCTGTTCAAAAGGCCTCATATCATGTTCAGGCAGTTTCTGCTTGTAAAACTTACACTGTTTAATTGATAGATAATATTTTGACATTTCAGAGAATCTTAAATGAAAAGTATCAAAGCAGTATAAAAGTAAGAGTTGGAGGTCTTGACAAAGAGGAATATCCATTACTTTTCTTCACCCTAAGGCTTCAAGCATCCAGTTCTGCTGGCTATTAAGTGTCTTAATACATTTATTTGTGAGGAAAAAAGTTTTGATTTCCTAGTAAAAATTGTTGGGTAAAGAAGAAATACATCTGTGCATTCAGCAGGGATTATCTAGCTGCAACCAAAATCACAGATACAGGAAGACAATGCTGCAACTACCAAAATGTCACTTGATTGGGGATTTTGCATGGTAACTGTTTACAAGACAAACAAGGCAAAATGCTACCAACTAACCTGTGCCACTCATACCAATCTGTACTTTAGTCCATGATACTGGCCCTGCTCTTTCCACAATGCTGATCCTAGTTCTGTGCTGTTGGTTGTGCTGTTGTGCTCCAAAAAAGAAAGGGGTGACATATGAGTAGTATTACATCATCATAAACATAAAATCTGCTGGAAAAAAAGACAAGAAGGTGTTCAGCATACATTTCTAGAGATGACTGTTTCCTTGCTGATTGTATTACATAGGTTGGACTTGCACATTTTCCTTGTTTTCAGCAATGATGGTGATGTATGTGACCTGCAAAGCCTCTGTATTAGCTGTCAGTTGGATGAGGATGCACAGATATCCTGTTTGCAGAAGTCCAAGATGCCTACAAACCAGTAAGAAAGTATACACTTAAAGATGCTATCAGCTTTAAAAGTAGTAAATTCTTCAGATATTGTTCATTAAAACAGCAGAACAGAGGTCTGTTCAGAATTGCAGTTAACAGCTTGGTCTCACAGAAGTCCAACACAGGACTCCTTAGAAATTTGTTACTAAGAGGATTAGGTAGAACATACTTCTTCATGCAGTCTAAACAAAAGGGCCATAGCTGTGCACAGAAGCCTGCCTGCTGCCTTTCTCTCTAACTCACAATTAAGAACTTGACTTTACCTGCAGGTGTGCAATTAAACACTGATTTGGCCAGCTGAACGAAAGACTCTCCAAGGATCTCCTGATAGCTCAGGTGACTTGCATGAACAAGGTACTGAGTAGTGTCTTTGAAAAGCAGATCACTTTCATCATACTTCCATGACTGAAAGAGTTGGAACTCAGAATCCAATTTGCTTCCCAGAGATTCCTGAACAGAAAAGGAATAAAAGTTTCACAGCTTGGGTCATTAATAGCACTTTTATCTAGCACTGTTCTTATTAGTACAAAAAGATGCAGTTTTGCAGTGCCTTATTTCTCAGCAAAAGTACAGCCTCTGTGAAATGGGAACTGGTGCCAAAATACCCCTTTAGAGAATCCAAAGAATTATTTTCTCAATCTCCTATGCACATTTTTAATTCTTTTGTATTGGATCTGAAGGCACTTTATATATGTAGTATCTTAAGCTTTTAATCTTGAAAGGGTTTTCAGCAGTTGTACATACAAGTGGTAAGATGCCAAGCTTTTTTTTCCCTGTTACCTGTCATACCTGGGATTTCAATAGAAAGTCAGAGATTTTAGTGACAGTGACTGGTCGAGTCATGACTGTGCTGGGGGGAATGGGGCCAAGGTTACAACCTGCCCATTCTGTGACTGCGGCGCGTGTTCCGTCTGGACACAAGAGTTCAAAGTCAAGAGGAGTATAACCTTTTGCCCAACCAGAGCTGCCCAGATCTGAAAAGAAAATGAAGTGAAAGGAAATCCTTTTGAAAAATTAAAGCAGAAGAGAGGATGAATCTCATAAAAAATGTTAAAACTTGAGAGGAAGAAGTTTAGTCAGTGTGTTCAAAACAAACACAGTGTGCTATGTGGTCATTTCTTAGGAAAGCATAAGGACCAGGGAAGTGTTTTCACTGAGGTCAGTGAACTTAAGCTGTACCTATCAACTAAAACTAGAATAACATCAAGGCATATGAGCAGCCTATCATGTCTCATCTGCATCTGTAACCAGATCCCTTTCTGGAAACAAAGCAACTGGGCCTGCATGCCCTTTGCTTTCCCAAACAAACTGTTCATTGCTGCATGAATTCCCATGGGCTTCCAGCCCCTTATACCTTCATTTGATTTTAGAGAGATTCCTCTCTTAGAAAAGTCTCTTCTGTTACTGAAATTGCCTAAAATAGAATTTTAGTGTGCTTTAATGAGGGTTCCTTTTCACCTTGACTCTATGAAAAGCTTATTTCGGTTTGCCTTTTAAAGCTTTGAAGTTTCCAAAAATTTAGTGTAGTCTCCAAGGATGATTATCCCAACACACATCTTTGCACTGGGTGATTCTTCTTCTTTCCTCTCTCACAGTATCTGAATGTTGAGTTTTACTGGAACACCTACATGCAGAAAGCTTCTTGCAATCTTCCATTTACAAACACAACTTCATGGACCTAGATTAAATCTGTAAAGGCTGATTCTCACGAGCGATGGTGACTTTGTTGGAAGTAACTGACATTAATGAACATTCTCAAAGGAAAAGAGAATATTTCCATCTCACCTTCTATGTTCTGGAGCAGGTTAGAGTGTTCCAGGAAAGCTACATCTCCAAAGCTTCTTCCACTGGGATTGCCAACTAGGCACCTAGTGCAAGAAAAAAACAAGAAGTGATCAAAGACAGCACTACATGATGACAGACATTTGGACAGTCACATGAAGCTAAAACAGGAGTAGTTGCAAGTATCCCTCCCATCTCTAATTGCCTGGAGTATGTTAGTGATCTCAGCATAGAGACATTGCTAAGACAATCCTTTTCATCCCTGACAGTAGCTCCCAAGTCAAAGCTGCTGTACAACATGCACCTTCACCCACGCCTATGCAAGAAAGAGAATGGAATTCAACTAAATGCATTATGTGTATTTCACTTTTAATAGTCTTCTCTGCCTCTGTCTTCAACTATTTATTCAATTTATACCTCCACTCTATTTAATTATCTCCTGTATGCTACACTGCTTCTTACCACATCACCTGTGCTCTCTGATATATCTTTCATCCTTTCCCTTTAATGAGTCAGTACCAGTGCTCTAAGCCTTACATGTTTGGAAGCACTACCTTGCTCTGGAAATGGTTTAACGACCATTTTAAATCATCAGTCAGCTGAACATCCCATAGCAACTGCAACCAAAACAAAATACACACTAGCAAAAGTTTATACAGCCAGATGTTTAACAAACAGGAAAAAAAACCCTCCCAAAGAAAAACATCAGCAAAATAATAAGGCAATTCTGGCTATTGCTCTGCATTTCTGACTCTCACAAAAAGCTCACCTGAGTGCTCCCATATTGCCATAGTAACGTTCGTTGTGACTTGCAGCACATCTGCTGGACACTCGAGCTCCTTCCACCTCACCATCTCCGATGCACACCTTGCACAGGTTCCCATCTGCTCCTGGCATGCAGCCCTTCCAAAAGTAATTCTGATAAGCTGAGTAAAGAAAACTGAGATGAGATTAAGGCAAGGCATTTCAAAGCCTCTTCACATACGGGAAAAGACAGGAATGGAATTTCATCCTAACAACTAGCAAGAAGAGGGCTAAATAGTGTGACACACAATCAAATATGAGGAAAAGCTGCTTTAACACCCTCTGAAACTGTAGTCATCAGTTGCTGGTTGGATCCTCATAGCCCCATCTCTATTTTACTCCCAAATTTAGAGCTTCAGATTTTCATGGTCTAGTTAAGAGATAACCCAGCCCTCACCAGAGCCAACATCACAGTTCTCAGTATCATTCTGCCGAGCTCCCACTGTGTGTCTGGACAGAAGTAACCATCCTCCAGGACTGTACAGGTGACTGTGGCAGGACCGCCTTCCCCTAAGGTTATGGATGTGAATCTGTTTGGCACTTTTCTTAGCTAGGGCAACAGCATAAACAGGTGGTAGTGCTGTAAAACAATGACAACAACCAGTTATACCAAGGCAATTAAGTATTCCAGAAGGGTACAGCCCCCCTTCCCTCCCTCATCTTGTCACGGTATCTTCAGTTACAGTACAGGACCTACACTCTTTGTTTAGCCACAAAGCTCTTGTCCTTGCACAGAAAATTCTATTCTAAACCAACGCGCATTTGCGTATGTATTTACATTCCTACATAAACCCTAGAGCAGTCTCAGGAAAACCTAGGCCTCATGCCCTCTCATAGTTTCTGTTACCTTTGTGCTTAAGATGAATTCGTTTCCCTGTTTTCTCCATGGTCTCAGCTGCTGGGGCACAATCTCCCCCTGGAAGGAGAAATAAATATCAAGGATCTTGCAACTGCTGTCATTCTTTTTTACATGGCAGCACTCCTTCAAAACTCTTCTGATCCTCTTCGGCCATGTCAGCATCTTTGTCCCTTTAACAGAAGGCATAAAATAAACAGACCAAATGCTAGAGCCATTTAGTGGAAGAGCTGGGAAGAGTATTTGGACATTTATACTGACTCCTGCTTTCATCACAAAACATCACAAACTGTGGAAATTTAACTATATTCTTAATGGTACTTTTTTGATTCCCTCTCTTCTTGATAAGGTCACATGAGAACTCACCATAGCATTCTGCAGCTACAGGCACCAGTCCACATCTCCCTGCAATGTACACGTGCGTTGCGTCCAGGGTGACCGCATCAGCCTCACTACTCTGCCAGCAGCATGAGAGAAAACAACAAAACCAGGATTTGCATGAACTGTGTATCCAAGCAGCAGGACTTCTCCATCGGCTGGAAATTCCCCTGCATAAATTCCCTATCATTCCCACTTATTCCTCTAGCTAGTTTTCCTCTCTTTAGTTCAGACAAGACAAACACACCCTGTGCAGTCTTATACCCTGACCAGAGGGAGTCTCCTACCTTGATCATTTCAATGCATTTGGTCATGGAAGTTGCTTGGACACAGACTAATGGGTCGGATTTGATGCTCAGCGCCCACTCCTCACATTTGCGAAGCTCAGCGTCACTGATGCAGCACCAACGCACAATGCTGTTGTCCAAAGAGCTTCCTGAAATGGAAGCAGATCGTGTTACCAGTGCACCAATCTGTTATGTGTTAAGGTGATGTTCAGGTATATGCATTTGTGCCTGGAGGGAGGAATAATGTGGAAGGAAAACTTTTTCTTCCCTTTCCTTAGCTACAGTCCTCTGGAATGGTTCTCACCTTCATGGCCGAGTCCCTTAAGGAGAGATACATAATCCAGACCAAGGACATAGGCAATCTCCAGCTGCCCCTCGAGAAGCTGCAGGTGCTGAGTGGCGTCTCGGAACAACAGGTTCTTTCCCCCAAAGGGTGCTGAATTGAAGAGTTCAAATCTGGCTGTTTCCTTTCCTTTATGCCCAAAGAGGCGCTAGGACAAGAACAACACTTTTAAATGCAACAAATCTGCTCATTCTTCCAGCAACAGGCAGCCTCAGCCTTCCCTCCCTTTGTGTCAGTGGTCAAGATATCAAATACTATTTATAAGTTGAGAAAAAGAGATGAGAAAAGTGAGCCCTGCCTGAACCTATGAGTCTCCTTCAGCTACATAAAAATTGATTCAAGTTCCAGGTCAGGATGAAAATCATTAGCCATTTTCCAGTTTGCGTATTACAGCATCTCCCCCTTCTTTACTTACTTATTCCCAGCCTACTACAGAAGAACACTTCAGAAAAAAGTAAAACCTTGCACAAGCAAATGCAAGATCCTTCCCCAGAACAAACAATTTTCAGCACTTCATTCACACTAACTATAAATCTCTCAAGAAAAAAGGCAAACTGGGTGATAATTTCCACACAAAGATGGAAGAAAAACCTGTGTCTGGACATAGACAACTTATTCACTCACCTGGATCATGCTAAGAAATTTGTTGGTGATCTTATGGAAGTTGTTGCGGGTGACGATGCCACGGCCAGGCCCCTTGCCCAGGTTACAGGTGCTGTATTCAGTCAGCTCAGCTGTGGACCCATCAGGACACAAGAGTTCATATTCCTGTTGTTCTGAGTCTGAAACAAGAAGACACTCGTGAATCTGTGAAGTGAGCCACGACTTGGCAGCAGGCACAGAGACAGAATATTAAACGTTTTTCGTGGAGGTTGCTAAAGGTTATAAAGGCAGCACAGTGTACCAAGCACACTTGGGAAAGTTGTCTTTGGTAAGTACTTCTCTTAACAAAGAGAGGCACCTCAGCCAGAGCTGTTCCAAAATACTCTTTAAGCTGTACCCCTGTAAATAGGTTTATTTAAAAATACTTACCTGCAAATACTACTGCTAACCACCTTTGGTACAGAGCTCAACTGAGCTTAAAAATACAGGGCAGGTACACAGGAACTTCGCCATTATGCAGCTCAATACACTGGATTTTGAAAGGAATCTTGTAACTCAGGCAAAACAAATACTGACAGCTGTGTCAGAGACTTTGATCTAATGAAATCACCTGTCTGCTCCCATTCTAAGAATCTCCTGCGAGCAATCATTGCTCGCTCACACTTTCCTGTTCTATTTCTTTCTGATGTGTGTGGAGAGCCAAGAAATACTCCCAAACTGCTTGCAGGGATTGAAATTTCCCTGGAAAAGACAAAAATATAGGCATATCCCTCAAACACCTATGCAGAAAGGAGGACAGCCAGAGATTAAAAGAAAACTGCATTTTTATGATTACCTGTGGCATTCATAATTCTTAGATGATCTAAAAAGGCAACATCTGCCACTCCATCCTTCAAGCACCTGCAGGAAGACAAATGCCATCCTATTAACATTTCACCTGGCTTTCCTCCCTTATAAGTTCTTTTTCCCCCAAAAGTGAATTCAGCCCCAGTGTCCCAGAGCTCACCTGAAGGCTCCCTCAGAGTCATAGAAGGGTTCATTACTGCTTGTCTCACAGAAGTGGTTCCTGTCTCTGACATAGGATTTTTGTCCTTGGCAGAGCGCACACAATCGGGGAGCAGCAATACCAACCCCAGGGATGCAGCTTGCATTGAAATACTCACTGATTGCTGCAGGTGTAGGGGGGAAAAAAACAAAGCAAAACAAAAGAAAAAAGTCAAATGGGAAAAAAATCAAAAGAGGAAAAGGGGCCAAACATATCATGGCCATAACTAGTTCATCCTACATCTGCTGGCATTTCGGTTACTTTTGCTGTGGCCAGAGGTAGCCCTATGGCTCCTACCACCCACCTTGGCTCAGAGGTTGTGCCTCATCCCAGGAAAGATCATTTCTTGCAAGGAGAAAGCCAAGTGGAATATTCCAGCCTGATGTCCACCGGGCTCCATTGTGGCAACTGCGCACACCTCGTAGACTCCGGATATCCAGAGTTCCTCGTTTGGCAATAGCCACAGCAAACACACAATTTCCTGCAATAGCACAGGAAACAAACCCCTCAGTTCTGCAACTTCCATCTGTGAAGAGGAGTTGAACTACTTCTGTGAACGTGGCTAAAGAAGAAATTATCTTAGGCCTATTCAATGTAGGTACTTGTGCCAGGAACTTAACCACATACTGGCTACATGGCACCTTGTCAAACAAACAGTGCAAGTTTGTCAGTACCGCAGGCAGAAAGGCTACTGGGTACAAAGGTCCACTGGTATTTTATTCATCATCATTAAGTATTATAGAAACAATTGTTAGCCACCTCCATATCCCTATAAAGTTAATAAAAACATATTGACTTTTTTTTTTCAAGAAATCTAGAGCCATTTCTTAGCCAAATCAGAAGTACAGTTTATTCTTCAGCTTTACCAGCCTACCTTGATCATAGATCTCCTTTGCCACCACTGCCAAACCGTACAGCTTTACAGCGGAGTAAACATCTCCAGCATCCAAGGAGGCAGCATCTGCTTTATTTACCTTTAAAACAACAGCAAAACCCTCAAAACAAGTGTGTTTACAAGGAAATAAACAGAAGGTTCAAGACCATAGTTTCCGCTTGAACAAATTTTAATTTAGTAGTTTGCTTTTGTCTATTTATTTCCAAGCAGCTTGCTATGTTTCTTGGAGATTGCAAAGACATTAGCTGGGGTAAAACAATACATCTGGTAGAATGCTCATGGGATTTAATTCTTGCCTCTCAAATGACTGTGTACTTTGTCATATAAGCAGTTCAATTATTTCAGTATAATTTTATTTTCCCATAGATTCTGTTTACCAGTTACTTTTCCAAAAGAAGATTTGGACACAAAATCAGTTTTAAAAATCTCTGTGAACTCACCCTGATTTTATCAATGCAGTCATATGTACTGTGGGCTCTGATGCAAGAAATCCTAGTAAAGGAACTGGCAGTACTGAGAGGCAGCACAGCCGTAAGTGCTTTGGAGAGCTCTGCACACTTTCTCTGTTCCTGGTCAGAAAGGGTGCACCATCGGAATTTCTTCCCTGTAGGATCAAAAAAGAAGTCAAGATTTGTAGGATTTCATAAAAAAACCCCCTCAGTTTAACACCTTATGGAAGAGAGAGGTTATTCTATTTTATTTAACTTCCCAATAGATTGATTGTGCTCACTCACACCCACACACCCACACACTTAGAGGCACCCAAGAGACGTGCCCACATCCGACCAAGGTCACTTTTGCCCAACACGAGGACAACGTTTGCTGCTGAATCTTTACGATGTCTCTTTGCTTCCTTTTGACTGGAAGCAACCAAATAGTTTCAGGCAGATTTTTCAAGATTCAACAATTATTATGGCAAGATCTTTTGCCTCAGAATCTTCCTTGCTTCAACCTCAGGTAAGGCTGCCAGCCAAAGTTAGGAGGAACCAAAGGTAAGGATGTGTTTATGGCTATGGCCTGTTTTCCTGTTGACATAGCAAGAGAAGGAATGGCACTCACAATGTAGGGTAACCATCTTCCTGTTATCGGAGTGCAGTTTTTCTCCTAACAAGTCAATCGGGATGTGACTCTATCAGAGCGCAGATCTTCTAATCTTGATGTAAACATGCATTCCCCAGGGTTTATCAGTTTTACTGCTGTCCTTGGTTATCAATACAGGCCATTCTTTTAACCTTTGCTCTGCTGTTTCCTCTGGTGCTTTCACAAACCAAAAGGATGCAATTAAGAGTGGAGGTGAAGGTGAAGCTTCCTTTTTCAGAAGGACTTGGAGGTTTGGTTGGTTTAAACCAACTATAAAGCTACATCTTACAGGAATCCAGACATGCCAACAAAATTTCCTCTTTTGCTTTAGGCTGCAATTATTCCATCTCGTATTATTCCTCTGAAATGCATTCTACTCTGAAATATATCATCATATGCATCTCCAAGAAGACAGTAGACATTTAAGGAGGAAAAAAGTGATTGTTGTACTCAAAAATAGCACGCAGTTATGTAACTCGAGACAATCTTAAGCCACGTAATGAAAACCAGTACCGAATGCACAGAAAACGCCACAATATCTCTAACATTGTCATTTCCAGATGTTTAAGCATTTGACTCTCTGGAGAACTATTAATACTAGCAATGTTTACAATTAAATAATTAAAGTCTTTATTTCTTTGACCATAGCATCAGACATTAGTCCTCCACTTGTTTTGACGTTAATTCAGCACAATTCCAAGAAGAACCCGTAGTGGTTTTAGAGGGGAGCAGCTTGAGGTCCACTGCTTCATTTTGACCCCGCTAATGAGTACACAGATCTCAACTATTCAAAGGAAATAAACCCTCACTGAATTACTAAGGAAGCTGTGTATCAAGCTGCTTCAAAACCAACAGGGTCACCATCTGCCAATGATCAAACAGAAAAAATACAGGCACAGCTCAAACTGCAACTTCTTTCTTTGCACAGAGGAAAACAAAACCAAAGCATATATTAGTCTGAACGTCACCCACCCAGAGGCAATCCTTCTCTCTCCCTCTCTGCATCAGCCTTACCTGAAGCCAGCAAAGAGAAGATGATTAGGACAATTAAAATCACTGTCTTCATCATTACAGCAGTTCAGCAAAGATCTTCTCTCTACCCTGACGCTCTGTCTTCTCATACCAGGAATTCCACAGTGATGACCAAAGCTTCTGGAAGATAACAAGGGGGGTTTAGACATCAACAAGGATAAACCAAGATTTAAGAAAACAAACAAACTGTCAGAGGATGGTATATCCTTGTATGCGAAGGAGAAAGGGACAGTGTCCCTTTCCTACCCGCAGATGGAGAATATCCACGCATTTTCCACTCTATTTTTGTCAGACATAGAAAGAAACGTAAACCTCTGCTTTAAAAATAAATAGTACTTCTGCCCTTTCAAAAGGCACCCAAATGACTTTGGGAGACGGGCAAGACCTACATCTAACTTACAAAAAAGATATCTAAAGCTAAGTGAACTGTCCAAACTACTGACCATATCTCTCTACAGAATACTGAAGAGTCCTTCTTAACTTATTTTTTTTCACCTGATAATGGCTTATCTACTCAGTAATTTTAAACAAAAAGTAATCCTATGCCTCCCTAAGAATTCAGAACAGAGCTGGGACACTGCTGACTGTCTTGATTCTCTTCATTCCATTCCAGCCCAGCAATCTCATCCAAACTGCCTTATTCCCCTATTTTCTAATGCTTAACCTGAAGTATTATTACCTCTTAATTACTCTACAGCAGCCATTAACATCATTAATTCTATGGCAGGGAAAAAATACATTTATTTATGTATTATATATGAGCAGAAGTGTCTGATGATGCATAAAATACTGTCAATATACTTTCATCTTTCCTGTTCAGGAAAGAATTAACTATTCCAGGAGTTCTGGAGGAATAAAGTCTTTATCCTACTTTTTGTTTTCCTTCTTCATCTTACAGATTTCCCTGGTGCTTTGTCTACTTCATGTATTTTTGCAGATACTTTTCCCAGATTTCTTTTATTGCCTTATGTACCCTTCCCTAGTGATTCAGTCATCATTCCTCACTTGCTTCTTTCACACTCACATATTGCTTATCTCTTGAGTTTCACAAGTTCCCTCTCTAGATCTGCAACATTTGTTGAGGTGTTGTTTCCCACTGATCTGATCACAGAAGGAGTTACACAGAATCACAGGATGGTTTGGGTTGGAAGGGACCTTAAAGCTCATCCTGTTCCACCCCCCTGTAAAGGGCAGGGACACCTTCCACTAAATCAGGTTGCTCCAAGCCCTATCCAGCCTGAGGCATTTCTCACTTCTTCCTTCACTCCCTGAACAACTGTTCTCAAACCCCAAGACCTCCATTCTCTCATTTGTCGAAGAAGCTATGGTATCAATCCCCTCTCTGACTTGGCTCACCTGCACAGGCCTAGCACAGCTCAGTACCCTTCGGGAAGAACATTTTATCCCTCAGTGAGTGCGATCCACATAATCTTACCAGATGTTAAAAAAACCATAAATGTAAAAACAAGACATATGATAAAAGTAATTTTGAAATAGTTACATGTCCACATATTTACTTTTCATTCCAAGGAGAAAGATTAGATCAGGACAAATCATTAATCAATTTAGCCTTGTGACAATTATTTTACACTATAAACAAGTGTGTTACATTTAACTACACCTTAACCTCTGAATCACTTCTGAGTCAGTTCTGGGGAACTTGTCTGTCAGGCCCACCAGCAGGGTGCAGTTACACATCAAAGCTAATGGTTCTTGCAAGGCTTGTACCAAAGCACCTAACACCATCAAATCCCACCTTCTTTGAGGTTTTACTTCCTGACAATCCTACCATTATGTACAAGACATGTAAATCCCAAAAAATTCAGTCAGCTAATAATATTACTGTTTCATGAGGGCTGTATCTGGATTTCCCCTCAAATTTTACATATTTAACAATGAAAGGCTTTCCTGTACATGTCCAAGATACTGACACAGACACTATTGCCTATGGTGATGTGAAAAAAGGCAGAATGACAAGAAGGTGTTGTAGACTTCATTTAGGCCTGGTCAGGAAAATAAACAAACATAAATCAGGAATTTAAATTAATCAGTTTGCCTGAGGACCATGTCCTAAAGCACTGAGGATGTGGAAACACAGAGCCAGGACTCTGGAATTCTTTTCCTACTGATTCATCATGTGAAACTACCCCTCTGCCACCTTCAGAGAAAGATAATTAGCTACTTCCTAGTCGTGTAGCATTTCTTCATCTAGGGATGCATCTAAGAGAGTGGAAAACCAAATAACCTCTAGAAAATTCACTCTGGGCAGCAGGCATCCAGGCAAGGGACACCAGAGGAGGAACAGATGTTACTGCACTACCCTCCCAGACATCTTACTTGGAGGAACAGCACTGTGTCTGTCCCATGTCGTGTGTCCTCTCCCTAAAATCCCTGTCCTGATATTCCTGGTGCTCCCATACCTGAGGCAAATAACTTACCTATCCGTCAATAGCAGCGCTGAGAAGCAGCTGAACCCCACCTGCCTCATCCTGAACTCCCCAGCAGCAGCCCCCAGCTCAAAGCCCACCTCCCGCTGGGCACAGCCCACAAACCCTTCGTGGAGCAGCTTCATCCCCATAGCACAAACCCTCAGGAACCATCATCCTGTGCCCACGCTACATCCCCCAGGAAATGTCCCCATATCCCCTCCCCTCAAGGCCGGCCCTATGCCCACTCCACATCGCCTCAGCGACGGCCCCTTTTCCCTCCGCGCCAAGAGAACAGCCATCCCCTCAGATCAAATCCCGCTTTGAAGAACATCATTACACCAGTATCTCCATTCGGGGTCTCCTCTCAGGAATGAACCCCTCCCTACGCCCCGTATTCCCCCAGGGAATTCCAGGGAATATCCCCGCCTCACACACACCGTACCCGGGACTGCCCGGCCCCTCACGGTTGGCGGCCCTCCCCGCCCCTGGCCCCGCCCCCCGCGCGGTTCCCGCCCTCGCGCGCGGGACGCGGCAGAGGACGCGGCGGCGGCGGGGGAAGATGGCGGCGGCTGCGGCGCGGAGCAGGTACGGGCACGGCGGGGCTGTCGCTGTCACTGTCACTGTTACTGTCACTGTCATTGTCATTGTCCTTGTCCTTGTCCGGCCCCGGCAGCCCTGTCTGACAGTCGGCACCCCGCAGGAGAGGAGGAGCCGGGCCGGGGGCCGCAGTCACCCCCTTCGCCCCCCCTCGTTCGCTG
Source organism: Aleadryas rufinucha (assembly GCA_013397815.1). Lineage (NCBI taxonomy): Eukaryota > Metazoa > Chordata > Aves > Passeriformes > Aleadryas > Aleadryas rufinucha. Next base: position 850,372 of record VZTH01005177.1, read on the forward strand.
ACGTTTCCCTACCGGGTTGAGTGCGGTTGTCTCTCCAGCCTTGGCCCTGCCCTTGGCATGTGCGAGGAGCCTTGCCTTCCTTCTCCAAGTTGGAAAGGAAGATAAGGGGTTTACGTATTTTAAGAACGAGAAGCATGTGGCCTTGTATAGTTTTAACTCGGTTTTGCAGTCTCTAGCTGTCAGTGTGTAAGTACTGAGTAGAAATCGGTGGATAGGGGCACCTAGAGCCCCTCGGGTTATGCAGTCCCGGGGGACGATGGCTGTCAGGAGAAGCACCTGGCCGGGCACTGACACTCTTCTACAGGAATTATCCTCTTACAGGTTGTGCTTTTCACAGCAACAAAACAGATGAACGAATGCTGTTTCTAGGCCACAGTTCTGTGTTCTTAGATAAAATACAGAGTCCCCTTATTCCCCCTTCTCTCTAAACCTAGAGAAAACACCTTGTGCACAGAGCGTGCTGTTACCTCCGGCCTCAGTGCTGGCAGCAGAGTGTTGTCCCTCGTCCAGAGATGGCTGAATACACAGAGGGTCCGAGGTTAACATGGAATTCCTTGGCAGTTCCTTCTCCATCAGCCTCCAGTCGGGTGGGAGAGACAGGAGGTCAATACTCCCAAATGCTTGTGTACCCATCAAGGTCAGGCTGTCAGGAGCAGGGAAGGTGAGACTGTTTAGTTTTGTCATTTTTACCCATTTTTATACAAATTTCAGAGTAAGGTGGAGACTGATTTTCCAATGTTGGACACCACAAACAATTTTGGTAAGAGCTTAGGGTTAGGTGTTGTGTCCTTCCACTGTGCTCATCTGTCTGAGGAGGTACCAAGTCCCAGGTGCCTGCCCTGCCTCAGCAGCGTGAACAGTGCCTGGATGCTCCTGTGAAGCCAATGCAACTCGTGCTGTTCTGACTGCATTTTTTTATGGACTATGTAGGAAGGCTAATAAATGTCTCAAATACTAATGCTTTAGGCTGCAGCTAAGTTTTAATAATTTTTTTTTCATTACTTTTTAGGATTTGAAAACTCTTCTGGTAAATTTAAGTCTAATGTTAACTCGATTAGTTCTTAATTTTTTGAATCCCTTAGAAGTAGCCCACAGGCTCCCACCTTACTGATGAGCAACTGCTCCTTTTATCCCAAGTGTTTTAATATGTTGTAAAACAGGCCTCGTAAGTCCACAAATTAGTGTAGGTCTGGTGTATGAGCCAAGAGCATCAGGTGACCTCGTTGTTCATGACAAATGACAACACGTTGCTCTGTAGAACATACAGGTTCTGCCGCAGTGGGAACGCTTTTTCTGTCTTGCTAAGGAAGTATCCTGGGAGGTGATACAGTAGTGTGGCATGTTTAGCACATGGTTACAGGAATCTGGGGCTGTCACTTTTGGGTTAATACAGGATTTTAATAGAGACCATGAAGCAGAAGGGCAGAGTGAGATATTCTGACACTGTTGCTATGGGGATAAGTGAAAACTATAGCTGTTGGTCCTTGGCTAATGTTGAAGCATAGTTACCAAGTGTGTGCTGGCATAATGATGTGAATTCTAGACAAGAAATCTGGTATTTGCAGATTATTCTTTGAAATAAAGGGATTATGTGTATATGTAACTCAGTAGACACCTGTAATTAATTCTTTAAATTCTTAATAATGACTTCCTGAGATTGAATGGCCCCAAAGGATGCAGTAGCTTTTGAAGTAATTGTGTCCCTGGTGTGTATCTGATCAAGAACAGATGAAAGGCCAGAGGGCAAATGAAGACATCCCAGCTGTGGCATTGCCTCCTGGGAATGAGCAGGTTGCACAAAGATCTGGTTCTTCCTAAGGGCCTGAGCCTGTTGGAGTGAGAACACTGTGCCTCTCCTCCCTCTGATCCTGTCTGACAGCAGGATGTTGCCAGGCTACGGTCAAATACTTGTTTAAACATGCTTATTTACAGACTTTGAACAGTTCTTGTACAACTGGATGTCTTCTTGTCAGATTTACTATGAACATGAAATTAAATATATATTAAACACACAAAAAGTCCTGGTTGAACCTTTTCTCTATATTGGCTAGTTCCAAGTCTATTTTATGCATTTTCAGAGGGGCAGAACCACTCTCACTGCAGTTCACCAGTGAACAGAGTGGGAAGGTAAATTCTAAACAAGAGCTGCTGTGCCTGGCAGCCTTTTTACTTTTTCAGCTCTACCACTTGGTCTAATAAAGTGCCATTACTTCTTCATAGAATCCAAAACTTTTTTATGTACTCCTCCTCCTTCCCACCAGGATGGTAAGGTAAAAGCTACATGAACCAAATCCTAAGTGTCTCTCTAGATAGTTGCTGCTGTAGGAGGTTCTTAAATGACACAGTTGTAGCAGCCCAGTGGAGATGGAATAATCCCAAGCATTAAACAATGATTATAAAATTTACCACTCCATCTGCATTTTAGAGCTCCAAACAGGCCAAGATACAGTACATGCTGACAGCATAAATAGTTGCCTGTAAAGGGCTATTGGCAAGATTAGCATCTACAATACTCAGAAAAGTATCACTCTTACAACAGCCTAAGAGGAACATGTCACTATTTGTTAAGAAAAAGAAAAGATAAAGATGCGTCATTAAATAAATATCTGCAGGAGCAGCTGGATTGTCAGGTTTTTTTTTTTTTTAGGGAAGCAGTAAACCACAGGGGACTAGGCTCCTGGAAAATTGGAAAATTTTGGAAATTTTATGGTAATTTGAGTAGACTTTTCCTTCTGTTACTCAGCTGCTAAATATTGGATTGTCATGACACTGAACTGCTGACATTTGCATTATTAAACATTTCTATTTAGCAGCCACTTGTTTGTTGTATTTGCAGTTTGCTGTGCACCTGTAACTTGCTGATACATAAGAACCTGTGTGCTAGAGCTGGAGTCCTGTGGAAGCAGCCTCCTGCAAGGACATTTTTCAGTGGTAAGTGATGGTTTGTATCTACAAGTGGTTTTAAATTCAGGGTTACTCAAAGTTAGGCAAATTGTGGTCTCTTACTGGGGAAGGTGAATTTCTTGAAATGAAAGCGGGAGTGGGAGTCCAGCATCAAAGACCAATTCATGGCATTTCCTTAGATAAAGCTTGCAAATTATGTTTTACTTCTTTGGTGTTATGTTTTCCACATAGTAAAAGAAGAACACTTACCTTTTTCATAAGATTCAATATGAGCTGTTGTTGATTGTTGCTTTCAAACTTTACAAAGCATCTGAAACTTTTTCTAGTGAAGATGATTCCTGTATAGCAAATTAAAACCCATTAGCCACAGGTTTATTTTTCTTAATTAATTTCTGCGCTTTAGTTAGTTTTCTCAGGAGTCTACAGTTCAAAAATTACTTTTTTAAAAAACACAGTATAATTTACCGGAGAGATTCATGTTAGGACAGTGGTTTTAAATTTTAAAAAACCCACTTAAATGAACTTGATGAGCAATAGTTTGTGTACTTTCCACACCTACTGAAGTAACTGACTGGGAAGGGCAACATCAAACTTATGCATATTTAGAATATTCAGCTGTATCACCTGCTTTGTAGTGCAGCTCTTAGCAGGTATTCACCTTGAAAAGTCTGAGAGATTCGATTTTGGCAGTTTAACAGCCCTATAAGAAAGAAAAGGTATAAATATCCTTTTATATTTCAGTCTGTACTTATAATTTTAATAGATCAGGAAATCAGAGTAGGTTTACATTAAATGTTTATGACTGGGTTAAAATGGTACTTGCACTTGAAGTTTCTGTAGCTGGGTAATGCTGTGAAGATCAAATACTATTGTTTGTTTTTAAGGAATATTTGTAAACTTGTGGCATGTGCATTGTCATATATTAGTATCACAAATCATACAGTCTTCAAGTTTTGTTTCCTTGCCAGCTGAGCTATTGGTTTTATTTTCTAAAACCATTTCTTTGGGTTAACTTGCCTGTCCAAATGCTTTGTCTGGCATATCATATATGGATATTTCATTATTGAAAAATATGCTTACACAGATGAATAGAAACAGCAGCTCTTTGTTGTCTATAAATCCAAGTCATTACAGAAAAAAAGATCTTGGAAGCTGAGACATAATGCAAAGTTGTTGATCACAAGGAAGAAAAGGTCATTTTAGTCAAAATTAGCTTTGAGTTTTGAACAAGTCACCTTTTAGCCTGTCATTTTCTAATTCGTTGATATTTCAGATTCTGATTTGGATTTAAATCTAGATGATTTGCACATGATGTCATTAGAAAGGAAAGATAACTCTTCTCTATTAATCTCTCTATCCCTTATAATATGACATGTTTGTGTCATGTCCTAGAAGAAATTCTCAATTTGGTCAGAGTTATGAAGCAGCATTTATATTACTGCATCTAACTGCATAAACTAGAGCACTCCTGCCATTATTCAGTTTGCTTTCTCATCCTGCATTTTCCAGTGTTTCTGAAGGAATGTGTCTTTTTCACCTGTTTCAGAGAAGGAACCTGTTACTACCTTTTTATTCTCATTAGCTGAATATATTCAGTGTTTAAAGAATTCTGGAAGAGGTTGGCTTTACCTGTGAGGGCTTCAGATTTAGGGTAGTATCTAAAACTGTTATTAGTACATTAACAGTCCTGCATCTTTTTCCTCTTGTCCTGGACTTGTTTCTAGTGGCTCTTGTGCCGAGGTATGAGCTCTCCACATCTTCTCATGGTGCTTTCCAGGGAGCAGCAGTAGCATCATTAGAGAACACGATGTTCAGCTGAGATCTAAGCAGTGCCAGCTGCTTAAACCTGGATCTGTTGCCAGAAGCAGTAACTAGTGTTCTTGTCTTAGAATTTGTAAACTCGTGGGAATTCCATTTGTGTCTGAAAAGTGTGGAATTTTGTCAGGGCAAGAAAGCTTAGCAGTGGCATGTTGGATGCCTTTGCAATGACAATGTTTTGGAGACCAGTTACAGAAATGCTGTTTCATTAATGCTGGAGATGGGTAAAAGTCAGTTCTTCATTTATCAACAACTTCAGCTGTGTTTGCTGTGGCTTATGGAACACCACATGGTTTGGTCACTATTACAGGAAGAGAAACATTCACATGGGTGCAATCAATAGAGGCTCTTGAAGCAGAAACTGCCTCTCTCTGGATCCAAACCAGAAAGAGCTGTTCCTGCTGAGGGGTTTCGGTTTGGAAATTTGTGAACCTGCTGAAATAGCTGAGCAGCTTTGCTAACTTAGAACCAAAGATGTGGTGGAAAGGAGTTAAAGGCTTTAGGGCTAAAGAGTATCATTGGTCTGTGTACAGATATTTCTGTTGAAATAGTGATGCAAAGTTGAAAGGTTGTAGAGTCTTTGTAAATTCAAATAAGTCTGTCTCTTTAAACATTCAGCTGTTCTAAATGATCTCTCTCCTTCGCTGAGCATTGTTCTTTAGGAAAGAATAATTTTTAGAATATTAACTGGAACTGTAGTTGCTGCCTTGTTTGTCTATTGAGTTTGGCTTTTCCCCCCCGGAAAGAAAATACTTTTTTTTTTTCCAAGGAGGAACAAAGCTGGTTTTGTTTTGTGATGCATTTAGAATATATCATTTAAGCAATGATTTACATCACAAGTATAGGAAAGAAATTATAAAGAAATATTATTTTCATAAAAGAAAATGTGGACAAGAATTACTTTTATTTGGCATCTTTTTGCAGCATCATGGCTGAATGCTTCTAATCAGCTCAACTCCTCAAAACTAAAGCTCTCCGGACTGCAAAACAATTGTGCTTTGTCTCTTTGTGTGCCTAGAAATAGAGTTGGTGTTGACTGAATTCTTTTGGTTGCTAATGCATCCTTTCATAGTCAAACTCTAAGAAGCCTGACTTTGATGGAGCAAGATGAAATCCCTTGGGTTTGATTGTGGCACGTCCAAGTTAATGATTGTTGTGGAAATGACAGCAATCAGTATCAAGAATTGGTTCTGGGCATTTTCTGTCAGGTAGTGACTTGTACTCATTGCTGAGAACTTCTGACTGACTGGAAGACAGACGGAAGCAGCACAGTCTAATACTCACTTAGCCCTGGACAGATTTGTTTTCTCTGAAGATTTTGGAAGGGAAATTCTCCCATGGCTGTGCCTGCCCCATGCTCCGTCTGTTGCTTAGTGACCATGCCGTGTCCTTGTGTCTCATAGTGACTGCAAGGCTGGACTTATGCAGGAGGAGCATGGTAGTTACTCAGTAAAAAATAGATGTAGTACTACACGTCTCTTTGTTTCACGTGGTGGCTTATATTACAGCAGAAACGTGCCTGTTTTCCTGTTTACCAAACCTATTCTAAAACAGGTCAGAATTTCCTTCCCTTTTCCAGTTAGCTATACAGTCTGGGCACTCCCTATCTATAGTGAAAGCTTGAATGACTTAGAAGCACGAAGTTTCAGTCATACAGATTGTTTGCCAGCAAATGATTAGTCGACACAGTACCAACATTCTCACAGCTGGAAAGTATGATAGTGCTGTCAGACACTCATTTTATATATTTCTCCATGGGGCTTTCAGGAAGCACAATTTATATATATTTTGGGGAGAATAATGTTGGAAGCATGTGGGGTGGCAGGGATGGGAATGAGGTTAAAACCACAGATGACCAATTAGTGTTGGTCAGCTGAGTTACAGTAAATTGGTAAACTGCAATAACTGGAGTACTCAGGAGCATCTGTACATACCTTCTGTGTCAGATTTCTTTTCTAATCACATTTTCATCACCCAAGCTCACATCCCTCACTGCACAGAATTGCTTTTTCTTTGTTGTGTAGCTGTTCTCTTTCCTGAAGTGTGAGATTTTTTCTGTTACAGACAGGAAGAAGCTTCATACTGCTCCAGTCGGGCAAGTCTTCCGCCTGCGGCCCTTCCATGTTCTCGTAGCTACAGGTGGAGGATATGCAGGATACAGAAAATATGAGGATTACAAGTTGGAACAGCTGGAGAAGAGGGGCATAGAGGTGCCTGTGAAGCTTGCAAGTGAATGGGAGGTAAGAAACTTGGGGCAATTTTTACTTCTGCCAGGTTTGATGCAAAGCTCCTTTGCTTCCATTTCAACACAGGAATCTTTAATTTTCCTCTACTGACAATGTGTTCTTGACAACTCATGGAACTAAAGTTTCTGTCACTTGAGGAACTCATTTTGGCTAAAGTCATGATACATTAGGAACTGCCAGCAACTCTTCCATCTTTTAGTGTGGCTGACACCATATGTGCTATACAAGAAAGCTGAGGTGGAATGCCTGGTTAATAAAAATCTACCTGTTTCCTGTATGAATATACAGCAAGACCTTTTTTTCATAGGTAACACTTAGGTCTGTAATTCCTCCTGATCCTGAGGGATTTTTGCCTTTTCCTTTTGGATTCCAATGAGTTGAGAAATTATTGTGGAATTTCAGAGTGTGTGTATCAGATTCATAGGTCAAATACCTATGGCAGCATTGAAGTAAGAAATACTTCATGTCTTCCTATGACTGCTGTATTGCCTTTGAAGTATTAAGTATATGGTACAACTCCATGTTGGACAGTTTAAAATACATATGGTGTTCTTCCAAACAGCCAGCTGAGTGCCTGCTTCAGTGCCACTTCTGAAGGCAAGGACTTAAAAATTCTAGGATTTTAAGGTTGTGTAGGAGATGCTTCAGTGTGACCTTTGGCATCCCAGTTTCTCCGCATTCCTGAACACACTGCCAGTGTGTGAGTGATTTGGCCACATGCCTGTGGGGGACTAGGCTGGAATCCTTAAATTCATTTTCACTAGTGACCCAAATCAGATATGATCCAGACAGTCCAGATGCTAACAGCTTAGGCTATGACAGCTCCTGAGGAATCTGTCTGTAAATCTGTCTTCTGTATATTCTTTTCCTGCTGGAGTTTGTTTCAAATGGGTTCTGATTAAAAAAGAACTGCTGAGTGTCCATGGAGTATTTATTTAACAAGGCAATGTCAATTCAATTTTGATACTTGAAAACAAATATTCTTTTGTTATTGTTCATACTTTTCGGTATGAAATTGGGTAGTTTTCTTACTGCATTTGTATTCTTTCATTATACTGATATGCTTGCTTGTTATTATTTGGGGAAGCTAAGAGTATTGCTTTTGATGAAACAGCTCTAAAGGATTTGGTTTTTACAGTGGGGAAACACACAAAGAATTTCAAACTGATAAGCAGGGCCCCAAATGCAGCAGACCCTAGTAGGAGACACTAACAGGATGTCCTTGTCCTTCCTGATGTGTTTAAGTTCTGTTGAATACTTTTATGGGAGGGAAAGGAACCTCAATAGTTATGATGAAAAAGAGAAGCTGTGTTCAGAAATTGCAAGAAATATTCCAAACAATGAAGGATTCAAGAAAAATAAGGACTGCATTTTTCCTTTTTATTGTAAAGTGAAGTGGATTTTTTTGCTGACATATCATTTTCTATTTTTCTGTCTTTTGCATCACTGGACACACACTTAGGAGTGTGGAAGGGGGGTGTTGTCTTGTTTTTAGGGCAGAATAAGCCTTTGCATAGGCAAAGAGAGACCAAGTGTGATTGAATGGGCTTTGAAAGAGTAATGTAGAACAAGAAACCGGTGCACATGCCCTCACTGCCAAGCCTGCTGCTCTGAAGTGCTTATTCCACAGTACCAACCTCATGTTCGTGTGGGAATGTGGACCATGTTCCACCTTCCAGCTCTGTGTGTAAGGCAGATTCCCCTGCTTCTGAGCAGAAGAGGGATATTAAATGGGTAGTCCTCACCCTGCTGAGCAGGCACGGAAACTCTCCCTGTAGCAGAGGGACATGCTGGGATCCTCATTGAGGTGTGTGCATCATTTTTGACTGAATTACAGAGTCAGTACACTTCTGTGTGGTTTTGTTTTGCTTGAGCTTCATAAAAGAATGGGGGGGGGAAAGAATCTGGTGCAAGTCAAGTGTCCCTTAAGTTTCTGCACAGGGAAGGACAGAACTATTGTTTCTTTAGCACAGACCTTTTCTTTGTATAATTTTCTTAGAGACATTCTGTCGCTAATAACGTGAGCTGATTAACGCCTTAGCGTCTCCTACCGTGAATACCAGTGGGGATCAGCTTTCATTTAATTAGATGAGGTAAAGCAGAGGCCTTGGAGGGAGACAGGTGGATGTTTATCAGATGGATGGAAGCTTATTGTTCCAAATCTTTGCTGTCACAGAACATTTCCTGGCTGGGATCTGCATGCATGGCATGCCATTCATATGCTAACTAGAGGCATTTTGCTTCTTCTTACCTGGGCACTAGGGCACTGTTGATACAGGATCAAAGAATTACTGTGGGAAACCTTGGCCAGAGGGGGAGTTTGGAGGGATAGAGTGACCAGATGAACAAGTTTTGAGAGAGGAACTTGTAGGTGTCCTTTGCTCCCGTAGTTTGTTCTGTTGTGTGTAAGGAAAAAGCAATGTTTGTTGGAGCGACGTGTGCCAGGAAAAGCACAGTAAACGTCTCTGGAAGTGAGCTGCAGTGTTCAAACTGCTGCTTATTGTCACGGGCCAGTTTTTAAAAACAACTTAATCCACCAGGAAAGCGCTTGAGCATAGGTTCAGGATCTGGATTCTGAGAGGTAAGAACAACACAGCCTTTCCTACTGATATCAGAGAGTACTTGTATTTATGTAACAGAGGATACTGGGGCTCTTATGGCAGTACAATACCAAAAGTGCTTTTCTTGGCCCAGAGGAGACATTTAGTATTATGGTAGGAGGTGTGTATCAAGTTCAGGAAAGAGCTAATAATGGAAGAATATCTGCTTTATTTTTTTTAATCCGACTTTGGAAGAAACATAATCTCCAGTTGGTCTTTTATTCCTCATTCTTGCTCCCAGGTTCTGATGCTTGGAGTTTTATTGGAGCATATATGCAATTATAAAAAAAAAATCCTTGTAAAGTGGTCCAAAGTACACAAGAAAGATGGTCAGAAAATGTTAAAACCAGTGACATTTCAACAGCATCGAATTGTGTAAAGGGTACAGTGGTATAAATGTTTTTCTCGGTTGTCCTGGAAAATTGAACCAAGTAAAATCATTTTGGGTTTGTGGGGTTTTTTTAAAATCTAAGCTGTGGGAAGGCTTTTTGACTGGATGAGTCTGTTCTGTCTCGTGCAACTTCCTGAGCATCTTCCTGAGTATTTTGCTGAGATTGTGGAGCAATTTATCTGAGCGTTTCGGAAGCGGTTTATGAGCCTGCAGCACGCTTTCCTGCTTTGGCTGCCAGTGCCTGTGTGGGATTGTGTTACCGCACCAGGACACGCGGTGGGAAGCTGTCTCCGGGAAGCTGTGCAATGCACAGAATCCGCACCGGTGCCTTGCTCCCCGACAAGTCTCTTTCCCCATTGTCCGGGCCAGCGGCTCTTTGGGAAGCTGAGCGCTGATCCCCAGGAGTGCCCGACCCTCGCAGGGCATCCCCTTCTTCCGCGGGCTGCCGCCGGGCGAGACATCACTGTCGCCGCGTTCGGGTGCCCTTCGGTCTCTCTTCCTTTGCGTTTATGCTGCCCTGGCCCCTCCTCCGAAGGGGCCGGGGCGCTGCGGGACGGAGCCGGCGTGCAGCGCCAGTGGCTGGAGGCGGGGGGGGCAGGGCCGCCGGCCCCGCGCCGCTTCCTTAAGGCAAGGACGCGCCGGCCCCGCCGCGGGGAGCGAGCGGGAGCGGGGCCGGGGACGCGGGTGCCGCCGCCGGGAGGTAGGTGGGGAGCTGCCCGTCCGGGGGGAGCTGCTCGTCCGGGGGATGCGGGTGTGGCCGCCATCCGCTCCCCTGCCCGGCCGGAGAAGGGGCCCCGGGGGCGGGATGGCTGCGGCCGGCGCGATGGGGGGATTCGCAGTCCGCTGAACTTCGTTCACGTATCTGAAAACTGCTTTGAAAGGAAGGGTCGGTGTCGTATTTCGGCGATTGAAGGCGAAAAGTTGGGAGGAAGGAGACTTCCCTGGGCATCAGGTAAGGGCTACTGGATCGCGGGGCAGATGTGCGAGGGCTGGTGGCCAAGGGGTGATTCACTCTGGCTTGCTGGAAATGTCAAGTGATGCTCCAAAGTCGACTCTCTCATGAGTAATCGGAGTAGATTTAATCAGAATGAGTCTCTTGGACCAGCCTTATCGGAGTCCAGAGTCCCGCGGGGCGGGCAGAGGGGCGAAGAGCCGCCGGAGCCTTTGCGCAGCTTCCGCCGGGTGCTGCTCTGTGTGGAGGATGTAACTCGGCTTATGCTTCCTTTAGAGATCATTTATGGAGCTGAGAGTTTGCTTTACCGATATCTTAAGCTAAAATAATGGGGGGATATTAGAGAGTGGTACTGGAGAGTGTTGTTTTAAACCATTAATTGGAAATTACTACTACAAAGTATTAAAAGGGTGCCATCAAATTCCACGTCACTTTGTAAAGTAAATAAAGCTTTATCTCCTTGCTTCACAGAAGAGCTCTTTGAGACTGTATAACAGGCTTTTTGCACAGAATTCAGATTTAAGTTTCAAAAATAATCCAGTCGTCCACTTAGGCTATCCTAAAATATTACTTTTCCCCCCTGCTCTGTTTATAGAAAGCTACTGAAACAGCATTGTAAAGTTAGGGGAAAACAATAAAAAGGTATTTTCTTAGTATCCTAAGAGAAAATGTATAGAAAGGCTTTTTCAAATGGGAAGTACAGAATTTCAGACACTAAGGTGGATGTAGCCGAGCACGGTACGTTTCATTAGCCAGCGGCGGTAAATCGGCGGAGAGCGGTCCCTGTTGGCCGATTCCTTCCGGCGGAGCCGGGCCGAAGGCGCTGCCCAGCAATCCCGCGGCCTTGGCAGGCTCTCAGCGTGCGCTCAGGTTTCCCAGCAGCATCGGGGCAGTACTGTTGTGCTCTCGGAGTTCAGGAGCTCCTGCCTGGGTGTGGAGCATCCCGTGTTCGTCCTGCCGGGCCGCCTGCGGAGAAGGTTGGGTGGGAGCAGGGATGACGTGTCTGACATTAAACAGTTACTGCTGGGACAGGAACGGGACCTTTAGACGGTCACCGAGTACCTCCCCCCTGACTGCAAGACCGTAGTTTTTGTTGGCCCTTGAATCCAGCACTGGGATGCATTCAGCGCATTTTTTAAACAGTGGTTCTGTTACCGAATGTAGGAAATGTGACCGGAGGGCTTTGAGCACTGACCAGCACATTCCAAGCCTTGTGATTCATGCTTGTGGTTTAAAACCTAGGCTGCACGTTTGAAGTTCAGCTGCATATTAGTGTTTCTTGCAGTTGCCTTGCTGTGTCATTTTTTAAAACTTGAGAGAAAGACTTGAGTAGTTAACTATTTGACAAGTAATTAAAAGAGGTCACTGGATTTGATGCTTATTTGAGCTGACAGAAGGGTGTTGCATAGCTGGCAGATTAGCAGTTCTCTATGAGATAATAATTGTCTATGGATTGATACCTGCTGGTAACTGTTGCTTTATTTGCCCAGCGTGGATTCTGGGTGAGTTCAGACAGGTGAGGGAGTTTGGTAATGGTGTCCAACCCCTACAAACCAAAAATTTTAAGATTTTTTTCTAAGCTGCTGATGACACAAGCTTTAGGCACTGCCTGCATCCCAAGAGGTCCAGCTGTTGAGATGCCATTTTATGAGTTCCTCTGTCATGAGCTGTTTGATGAGCAGTTCTTATTCCTTTCCCCATGGAAAGCAGGTAAACTCAGGGTGGATTTTTCATTTCAGCCTTCTTACTCTGTAGGAACTGTACATTGCTTCTGGGGCAGCCACGGCAGGGATGGCAACTCGCCAGGTATGTCAGCATCTAAGCAGGACCCAGGTATTGGCATCCTGGTGAATGTAATGAGGGGACTAGAACAGAACTTTAGAGAAACTTCTTACTCAGCTGAGCGTAATTTTTTTAAGAAGTGGAGGAAAAAACTTTTAACACCAGCATTTTTTCCTTCCTGGAGAGGAATTTCTCTTGCCCCACGCTTTGTTTTGGACTGAAGGATGGTACTACCCACTGCATCAGGCTGGAGAACATTTCAGTGTCTGGGATTTTTTAGGGAGCAGCTCAGCTGTTTAGTTGGTTCCATGCTTTCATAGAATCATGGTTACTCAGTCGAGAATATAATAATTCCTTAAAAGTGTTTTGAGGGATAAAATTGAATTTTACTGGAAGAGCTTGTGGGTTAGCTCCCTTTTCCTGAAGGGGAAAGCACTGAAGTGAACGTGGGTAAGATGTGTGTTTGCTCTCTTGTCTCTCTGCAAGGGTGAGGGCTGCACAGGAGGAGGTGGGATGGGGAGCAGGGTTCCCCCCAGCTGGAGGAGCTGGCCCCAGCCAGGAGCTACTGGGCTGGATGCTCTGCTGCTCCTGCCCAGCTCCACCAGTGCCAAATGAACTCACTCCCCACAGTTCTGTGAACACACGTGTTCAGTGTGAAAAAGAATTTTGTCTTGGCCTGATGAAGTTTCTTTTGAAACAATGTTGATTTAGTTTGTTGCTGTTTAAAATTACCTGTTTAATGGTGGTCATTTCTTATGTTCCCGGTGAATCGAGAAGTAGCTCCCCTGTGCTCCTTGTTGCTTTTCTTTGAATTTTGATAGGATTTTGGCTAACTGCTTTCAGCATTTTACTATGCAGATGGCTTCGTTTTTATTGTGTAGGAGTTTCTTGTGCCAGCCAGAGAAAGACTAAGTGATATTTTAAATAGGAAAACAAAAAGAGTTGGCACAAGGCTCAGGAAGGAAGGAGGATGTTTTGAGTGCTTTCAGTTGATCTTAAATTTGCCTTCTTTCAATTAGCTGGATTTTTTTTTTTTAATGCAGTTGTTAAAATTCAGCTTAAACAACATGCACACAGGTCTTGGAACTTCTGACGCACAGAATACCATATATAAGTTTTCTTCCTGAAAAAAATACTCTAATGTAGTATCTCCAGAGGTGTTTCTAGGGGGTATCTGTAATATTTGTCATTGAAGGCCAATCAAAATACACAATTAACTGCTTGAATATTTTCCTTTTGAGACCTGACTGGGATGCCATTAGCTAGTTAATTCTAGCTTTTCCTGCTGGTCCTCCCACTCTTATTTCTATTACAGTACAAGCCTTTCCTTCTCTCAGAGCAGCAGTGCTCTTTTCGATCTGCTCTGTTAGGCACACAGTTTTCATGGTGCTTAGGCAGCTTTGGAAACAAGGAGGGTTTTGATTGTTTGTTTTCAACCCAGACTGAGCAGAAAGCAGAAGTGAAATGGAGCCACTAGAGAGTCAGCCCCAAAATTGTTCTGGGTATTTGGTTTAATCTGGAGGTGAGATGTAGCTATCTGACTTCCACTTTTTGAACCAGGGCTCCCTTAACAATCCAAACCCAGTCACAGGAGATACAGAAAATCTATGTTTGAGGTGTGCTCTGTGGGGTTAAAGATGGAAATTTCTCTGTACATTTAGAATGCTCAGATAGAAACACTGCAGCCTTTGGTCTTTAAAAACAAAAGCGGCTTCCTTTACTCCTGTTTTGTATTTTACTTCTACTGGACATAAAAACTGTGACAGTACTGAAAGTCACATAATAGGCACATAACACTTCTTTTATACCCAGTTCTCAAGCCAGCCCTAAAACTGGCTTATTTTGTATGTATCTGGTTATTTGTAGAAGAACGTCCATTAGGGGAAGGAATGTTCCCCTAAGTGAGTGTTTTGAGATGGAAGGAGACTTCTGGAGATGAATGTTTGTGTCTGGCAAGGGTTGTAAAATAGGAAGACGTTCCTTTTCTTTCTGTTCTCTTCTTTACAAGCTGGACACTAAGAGCAGGAAAGGATTTTTGGTGCCCAACAGTCCAGAACTCTTTTAGGAGCAGCTGCTGCACTGCAGAATTGAAGCTGGGAGTTATCTCCTCCTCCTCTCCACCCCACTCCTCCTCCCAGCCTCACATTCAGGCTGGCGCTGAGATGAGCTGTGCAAGGTCAGCTGGCTGCTCCTCTCACTAGTGCATCGCTGCCCAGCAGCCTGGGACAAACTGCAGGGTGTTTTTTGGGGACTTGGGTTTCAATGGCCACCCGGACTAGCAAGAAGCAAGGACTGCTCATATGGACAGCTCATTTTTATCGTGTGCAGAGTCGGCTTTGTAGTGGGATGTTGAAATGTGACACAATGCCTGTTTGTTTGCAATAGCTGCAACCCTCGTAGCAGAGATTCAAGTGGGAAACAGAGAGGGAATCCAGAGACAAACCAGCGGGGGATTTAGGAACTGTGACGCCGTGTCCTCTCTCCTGTGCCGGAGCAAGCAAAGGAAAGAGAGGTAGAGGAAAAAAGACTGAGCCTTGCAAGAGCCGTCACCCTGACAATGTGTCAGTCAAACACCCTGCAGGGACCAGAGCTCCACACAGGGAAATGGTGAGATGCTATAAAGCTTTATCTAACCCTCCACCCTCTTGTTACAACCTCCGCAAAGTTAAAATTCATGTCCGGAGGCTGCGTTCAGGGAGCGGCGGCAGCAGCGGCAGCAGCAGCAGCAGCTGTGCTGGGGAGCAGCACCCACAGCTGCAGAGTCCAGGTCCGGCTGGCTCTGCCGGTGGGACACCAAGTAGGAGAACTCGTTTCAGGTACTGTTCAGTGTTTTCTGCTTTGCAGGAATGGTGACTGATGCGGGAGGGAGGCTGGGAGGGTTTCTGGGCAGAAGGAGTGGGAGCCATCTGCAAAGCTTTTGTTTGGCCTAATTATTATAAAGCTCGTTATGCATTGCATTCGCAGACAAGGGCACGCTGTTCCATGACAAGGGGAATGGGGAAGCTTTCATTCTTTTCCCTTCTACTCTCTATCACTAGGAGAATGGAAAAATTACTTGAGGGGCCGCTCTGAAACCAGGCCAAGGCAGTGAGAAGCCCGAGGGCTCCAGAGCGATGCAGCTCTGCAGGGATTGGTCCAGGAGCGACTGCAGTGAAGGGGGGGAGAGCAGCAGGAGGGGGAGAACGGGACTCAACCCGGCTCCTGGCCCACCAGCCCTTGCAAGCTGCTGGGTGGTAAGGACGGAAGGGAAAATGTGAAGTGCCTCTTCCTATTCCCATGTCGAGTCAGTCCCACCTCCTGCTGAGAAGCCAGCATTAACTCTGCTGAGACAACACTTCTGCTCAGGGTTCTTTCTCCCTGTTGCATTATGATGTACAGATCATTCTCTGTTTGTTTATTTATTAATTCTTCATGGGAAAGAAGTTGTGTTCACTGCAGAAAAAAATCTCTGAGCCACAACCACCCTCTTGCATCCCAGAGTGGTGACAGTTGAACCTGTCTGCCTGATATTTTAATTCTGATCCAAGTTTTGAAAAGAACAAGTTGGCAAGAAAATTTCCTTTTAAATTCTCAGCTTCTTTCCATCTTGGAAAGATATATGCAGTATTTTGTAGTTCCTACTTCATGTCACAGAATCCCTTGAGAGAGTGAGCTGTTGGGAGCAGCCAGACTGTGCCACTTCAGGTTGTGCACGCACATCGCTGTGTCCTGGTTGCCAGAGAACAGACTCCTAGCCAGGAGTTCAGTCAGTCATTTGAATAGATTGCCCTCAGATAGGCAGATTTCCATTTGATAATGGGACCTTGGAAATGCCAGTGGTTTTTTCATGAGTAAAAGCCAAAGAATAAATGGCGACCTGAAGGGTTTTGCATCCAGACCTCCTGCAAGGGCCTGAACTGAGGCCCTTGATGTCTGTCCTCTGCTAAGAAGCTGAGTGGCTTTTCCCTCTGAGAGTTAGAAGGTCAACTTCTCCCCATGGCCATTTGTGCAAAATGAGATCCCTCTCAGCCAGGACATCCATGTAACAAAAAAAGTCAGAGATTAAGCTGGTTATGAGACAGAGGAGTTGATTATTGGGCTATGGAGACTAGATTGTCTTGCCAGTAGTAGAAACAGTGGCTTTGTCCACATGTTCCCTATTCAGAACCAGGGTATTCAGTGAAGGCTTTAAGACTTGAAACTGCTCTTACCTTTAATCTTTTAGGGTGTCACTCATAAAATGCGACCTGTGAAGGTGAACACCATTATTTAGACAGAGGAGAGAGTATTTTAGATAAACTGTTCTTTTTTGGGAAGGGGAAGAACTGATCACAATAAAGGAGTAAAGACTTGTAGCATGAACAATTAAGTAACCTTTAGGAGAAATAATTCACCCCAGCTGTCGGAAGCTGGTGGCCCTGCAGCTGAGATGCCTGACCCTCTGATGCTGTGTATGTAATCTTGCAGGTTGCAATTCCCCCAGCTGGCCCTGAGGCGAAGGTTGGGCCAGTTGAGCTGTATGTCTAGGCCTGCTCTGAAACTCCGTTCTTGGCCTCTGACTATTCTCTATTACCTTCTGCCTTTCGGTGCTCTTAAACCCTTGACCAGAGTGGGATGGAGGCCTATGAGCAGGGTAAGTGTGAGCAGGTCTCTCGCGTGCCGTGTCTGGGAGCTGTGTGTCCTGCAGGAGCTGGCAGGAGCTGGGGGGAGAGTTGCTTCATGCAGAACAGCCTGGTGATCACTGGTGTAAAAGCAGAGGTGCAACTCATGCTTCTGTTTAGTTTTTACTGATTGTGGTTGTGACGACTAATGGCTTCACAGACAAGTGACTTGTTCAGGAGCAGAGAATTATTTTGTCCTCTAACAGTCAGGGAAAGTCAACAGAAACTTCTGAAGGAATTCAGTCACCTCACAGTATCAGGGCTAGGACAAGGAAACCTCTTGGCAAGTTCCTTTTCCTGGTCACGTTGAAATGGTCTCTTGTTTTTTCTTATTTTCACACTGAGAGGGTTTGTTCCTCAAGTTCATTGGACATTTGTAGTCCAGCATGTCCAAATGATAAGCAAATCTCTGCTCTGACACTGTTGAGAGCAGGGTATGGGATGCCTTGCACATAGTAATTCTCCCCACAAATCATGCAATTTCAGAATCCAACAACCAAGTAAGTATTTTGATTGAAAACAGGAACAAAATTGCTATTCTTAAGCCTATTTCACTGAACATCTGTTCTGTTTGATCCCATCAACTTGAAAACCAGGCTCCTTTGAAGAGAAGAGGCTACTAGGAAATACCACTTTTGACAATTTGTGTGATTTTATAGTTGTATGTATATTTTCTGTGCTGGTGGAAAACAGCAAAG
Source organism: Aleadryas rufinucha (assembly GCA_013397815.1). NCBI lineage: Eukaryota > Metazoa > Chordata > Aves > Passeriformes > Aleadryas > Aleadryas rufinucha. The sequence continues at coordinate 868,403 of VZTH01005177.1, forward strand.
CTAATTTTAGAAATTAATACAGTATAGGACATGTCAAATAAAATGGCAACACATCTTTTTCGTAAGTGCTTCAGCTTCCATAACCTAGGGTACTGTTCCTGTAGAAGGTTTTATCTGTTGGTACTTCCTTTCTGAAATATCCCTGTATGTACACAGGATGGTGATTTGTAAGTGAAATCTTAATTTGCTGTATTTGATACAATGGAGCCTGTGTGCTTCTGTTTGTGTTTATGGCTGTATTTTGCAAGACTTCATTATGAAGGATATGATTAATATTGAAAACAAATGATGACTCTCACTAAGAAAAAACCCAAGTTTTAGCTGTGAGTTGAATGTAATTGAGCTGTACTGTTGAAAAACACAGCACCAGTCAGCAGATCACCACTTCCTTTGCAAAACTGGTTTCAGAGTGTTCAGTTCCCTTGGTCCATATTCCCCAGCTCCCCCCAGTTACATCATAGCCATGTGAGCTTCCTGGCTGATAGGAAGTCCCACAAACCCCAGAAGAGTTGTCTGCTGGAATTATCAACAGAAAGATGTTGTCATCTGTCCACTTACATCAACAGCAGGATACCTCTTGCCAACTTTGTTTCATTTGTTCTCCTTGCTAAAACTTGGCTTTGGTGCAAGTCCAAGGGTGTATTTCTACAGAAATAAAGGCACTTTATATTCTTGCAATTAGCAACTCCCATTGTTGTGAGAGAAGGAGTGAGGCTGGTGTAAGTTTATACCTGTGTAGCTGCATGCCTGTGGGTACATTTCTTTGATGGTACTTGTGTCGTTAGAGCAGTACAACACACAGTACTGGGTGTGGGAAACACCCTCAGTAGTAGATGCATCTGACAAGCACGTCATCCAGTCAGTTTTCATTCGGTTATTCACAAAAATTTATACATTGGTAATATTAAACCTTTCTGATTAGCATTCTACTAGAATATGTGCAATGTCTCTTTTTTTCTGTAAGCCTCACATTGGGCAGTTTCCAGTAACTTCAGTGTGGAGCTTCAGCCTGCAGGGAGTGGAAATTCTGGCTTCACTATAAAGTTATATTAAGTTTCTTCCTGTCTCTTATCTACTCTCACCAGAATGGAGGAAATGAGGATGAAGTGCAGTGTGAATTTTTTGCTGCCTTAAAGGCTACTTGGTGTAACCCATGAATTCAAGGGAGGGGTTTGCAGGAACAGTTTGATCCTTCCTATGTTACGGGGAGAAGTAAGAAAGCCATCAGTAGGGAGAACACCGACCTGCTGCAATTCTTCCTTCAGGTTGCCCTGTACAAGTCGGTCCCAACGCGGCTGCTCTCACGGGCCTGGGGTCGCCTGAACCAGGTGGAGCTGCCCACGTGGCTGAGGAAGCCCGTGTACAGCCTGTACATCTGGACCTTTGGGGTGAACATGAAGGAGGCAGCTGTGGAGGATCTGCATCACTACAGGAACCTCAGCGAGTTCTTCCGCAGGAAGCTGAAACCGCAAGTGCGGCCGGTCTGCTGCGTGCACAGCGTGGTGAGTGAAAGGAAGTGAGGGCTTTACCCAGCACTGCCAGCTTCCCTCAGCCCCCACAGGAATGGCACTGCTTCATGAGGAATTAATGAACTTCTAACTGTTTCAATTTTTTCTCTTTGCTATAGATTAGTCCCTCTGATGGAAAGATCCTTAATTTTGGACAGGTAAAAAATTGCGAAGTGGAGCAAGTAAAAGGGGTTACTTATTCTCTGGAATCTTTCTTGGGACCTCGCATCTCCACGGAGGAAATGCATTTTAGTCAGGGTGAGTTCTGTGTCAGTTCTGCATTTATTCTGCTCTGCCCTTTCAGTGTTCTCAGCAATCATGAGACTTAGAGCAATGAAAACAGTAATATTTTTTTCATTGTCAGGAACAAAAGCAGGTCTGATTTTTGGTTTGCTTTATTTGGGGGTAACCATGTTGCTGTTGTCGTTCTTCTCTTTCTCACCAGTGGCTCTATACAGTAATGCCTGGCTCATTCTGATTATCTGAACTGAGTTGCTTGGTTCCTACACCTCACTCCAAGATCTGTTGCTATACCACGGCTGTTGCTATACCACGGCTGCAGCACTTCTGCTGTCCCACTGAAACGGGCCCAAGCACTCGCTAGCAAAAGCCGTATAAGCTACTCCTTAACAAGATCTGTACTCAAGCATTACCCCTCTAATGACTTAGAGGACTCTTCACAAATTCTGTTCTTAAAGGGTAGCTTTAATAAAAATTCTGTTGTACTGGATTTCAGTTTCTCCTCTTTTGCTTAGGAAAGGGCAAACTCCAGAAGAAAAATTTTCACTATGATTAAAACAATCCAGGATGCAATTTTGTTGTAAAGGGAAAGGAACAGTAGGAAATACTGGATTCCTGGATGAAACACGTGTTTGTGTAGTCTCACCAATCCATGTGGGCTGCATTTATTCCTCTGCTATTGCACTGGCTCTAACACAGACTGCCTGGCTATGGTAGATGCCTTCAGGAGGAATATCTTTAACCCCTTCCTTTCCCTGCTTTCTTTGCAGCCCCACCTGGTAACTCTTTTCAGCAACAACTGGTCACAAAGGAGGGGAATGAGCTCTACCACTGTGTAATTTACCTTGCACCAGGGGATTATCACTGCTTCCACTCGCCCACGGACTGGACAGTGTCACACCGACGGCATTTCCCAGGTTGGTTTCTGTTCCTAGAAAACAACTGCAGAGCAGCTATGGGCCACTGCAGAATGAGACACACTGGTGCAGAAGTTGTACAGTAACATGATAGGTAATGGTAGAAAAATGATTTGTCACAAACAGTAATGAGTTTTACAGCTGTACAGTTTACGACAGCAAATCCCATATAAATGGTGAAAACAGTAATGTTGTATTCAAACGGTTTGAGCTCTCTGAAGTATCCTTTGAGGCATGCTGACCTGGCTTGTTCCCAAACACTGTTTATTCAGTTTGCACTTGAAATACAGATAGTTATGCAGATCACACCAAACAGCCTAAAGTATGATCTCTGCTCGTGCTTGGCAAAGAAAATAACACTGAACAGTTACACTACTGGAGCTGCTATCAGATGTTTTTGCAGATAACGGAAGTATTTTACTTCTTGGTATCTAGCAAAAACCTAAGTATTTGGATTTGGTTTCAAACACCATGAGAGAGAGATTGACCTGCTACACGCATCCTTCTGTGACCCCTTTGTTTTCACCACAGACTTCTCTTCCATTTGCTCTGCCTGGCACTTGCCTCTCTTCCTACAGATAACTGACAGAGTTGTTTACTGGATCAGCTCCAGTTATACTGAAAACACCATCTGAGTGGTATTACAGTATTGCTACAAAGCAGACAACCTAACCTGAATATTTTCTCCTGTCTTCAGGCTCTCTGATGTCTGTGAATCCTGGAGTTGCTCGCTGGATCAAGGAACTGTTCTGCCACAATGAACGGGTTGTCCTTACAGGTGACTGGAAACATGGCTTTTTCTCATTAACAGCTGTAGGAGCAACAAATGTGGGCTCCATCCGCATCTACTTCGACCAGGTGAGCAGGAACCTTTCTGATGTTAATGGTTGAGGTTGGTGCAGCATAACAAAAATTAAAAAAAAAATCTTATTACCCTGAAATTAGAGTGTTTCACAGTACTGATATTCTAAGACTGATTTAAACAGTGGTGTCTCCAATATAAACTATTTTTTTTAATATTCCTGTCGCACCTTTGAACTGTGAGTTCGTGCATGGAAAATGCCTGAGAATGTACAGCTGTGGTGATGAATGAATACAGAGCAATGAAATCCTCCAGTGAATCCTTCTCTTCTTCCTTCTCTGTACAGGACTTGCACACGAACAGTCCAAGTTACTCTAAAGGTTCCTACAATGACTTCAGCTTCACATCCAACAACAAGGAGGGAATCCCCATGAGGAAAGGGGAACATTTAGGGGAATTTAACTTAGGCTCTACGATCGTACTAATCTTTGAGGCACCCAAGGACTTCAAATTCAACCTCAAAGCCGGACAGAAAATCCGCTTTGGAGAAGCACTGGGCTCTCTATAGGAACTGTCCCAGCAAGAAGATTTTCTATACAAAGGGACTCTTTTCACACGACTGAGTGTTTCACTTATCAAGTTTGTATCACTCAGCAGGACCTGGGTGAGCAAGAAAAGAAGGTGTCACTGCTGTGTTAAACTTGAAAGTTTTTGGTCTACATTTACCTGCTGCTGAATGTAGAAACTTAATTGAATGATCATGGATGTATCGGGTACAGCTGCCTTTGAAGATGTTGCCCATGGTGGTTTCTGGCCCACCCTGTGCCTGTAGTCTTTCATGTTCTCCTCTGAATGTGCCACAGGATAATTATGTTCTTAGAGCCTCTAAGTCCCTTTTAAGCCTTCCTAGGCAGGTGCAGCGGGAAAGGGTGGAGGTAGAGATCACCTGTATTTAAAGGGACACTGACAGGCTGAGTCAGACCTTGTACCTTTTGTCTGCAGTTATCTGTTTTTCAGACCTTGAGTAAAGAGTATGTTCTCATATTTATTTTATTCTAAGAAACTCTGCCCAAATTCTTAGATAAAGGCAGTCTCTGAATGCACAGAGGGCCAACCAGTGAAATTGGTTGGGGTGGCTTCATGGCCCAAACAAAGCAAAATGTACAACAATAGATGACACTCATCCTGAGTTTTGTACTGTTAGACAACTTTAGTTCTTTTGTCTGACATTGTCCCTTTAAAAATGGACTTTGCACTGTGTTTTAAACCTGAAAACAGTGTCTACATTCCAGACAACAGAACTTCTCATCTTGCAATTTTCCTTTTTTTTTTTTTTAAGACAAGACAAAGCTCTGTCTCATCTTCCTAATCCATGGTTTTATTTTGCTATTCCAGGCCTTAAAGTTTTTGTCTTTATGAGAGACAGTTAACTTCACCTCCTGGATTAAGGAGTTAGAAGACACAGGGCATATTTTTCTTGGGTGATGTGATAGCAACTAAAATATGGTTTTATTTGCTATGTATCTTAATTGTTACTTTGTCACTAAATTCTTGAAGAATTAATTCCTCTATTACAGGACAGCTTCAGCTACTTCAGGACCAATTTTTATTGCACAGAGTGAAATGCCCTATGCACTGACTGTGTTTAAAATATTTATGGCTCTTTGAAGAAATCCCCTGTTGCTTCCCAGGTGCCAATCTGGCCCTCCTGTGACTGGCAACAATTTCACCTTATTCAAAGTATAAATAAAACCCCACACACGGGCTCTGACTTCTGCCCTCCTACTTAATGCTAGGAATGTGCTGGGGGCTGAAAGCTTTGTGCAGAAGCTTAATCCACTGTAAAATTTTAGAGCCTCTTTGTGACTTCACATCAAGGAGAGTTAAAATCTAACACCTTGGATCTACTGCACGTGGCACTGACAAAAACCACTGCCAAAGTGAAGAGGAATTGAGTTTTAAAGCAATGTATCGATTGTTTTTTGAGAATAAACTATTTCAAGTCCCAGCACTCAAACATTTAGAACTGATTTTGCTGTCCAGAGCTTGTTGGAGTGGACACGCTTATGAAACCTGCCTTTGTGCTTTCTGAAAGATTTCTCATACTACTTCCTTGCTCGAGCTACTTTTCTGCTACTTCAAGGAGATGACAGGCTTTGGACCAGCTCTGATCTCCTGAAGAAACCCTTCTTTGTATGCACTGCAGAAAATAGAATATAATTTTTTTGTACAAATGTCCAGTTTGCCAAGTCCTGTATGCTTAGCTTGTCATCGGGAAGGAGGGGATGATAAAACTGCTTCTAAGTGATGGAGCCCAGCCATGAATCAGATGAGGGTGGCTGTTTGGGTGACAAGCAGGAGAAAATTCATTTGGCTCCAGGAGTCAGTGTTTCCTCACTTTACACAGGGAGGAGTTTGAAAGCTTGAAGTGGCTCTCAGCCACGTATCTTGTTAAACTTCTTGGCATTAGCAAGTTTACTCCTGCAGCAGTATAGTACCAAATACAAGTCTTTTTAAACCTTTGAGAGTGAGAAAAGAGTAAGGCAAATATCAGCCCCAAGGGGATAAAGTTATGGTGAGCTTTTTGATTAAACTTCAGTGTCATGTTAACAAGAGAAAGCAAATTTGTTCCAGTGGATGAGAGAAAAAGACAAATGAATCTCTTCCCTCTTTTCCACTGGGGCCTATGTCATCCAGACAGAGCCAAAGGAAGTTTAAGCTTTAATTTCTTCCTACTCAGCAGCATCATCATCCATAGTATCTGAAGGTAACTATGAGCCTAGTGAATGGAGGATGAGTTGCTTGATGTTTGCTTTATTAGAAATCTCAGAAGGAGGAGAGGATTCAGCATGTAAGTGGCTGTTTTTATGATGGTTTTAATACTGTGCAGAGCGAGCTAATAAACCAACACTGCTTGTGAGGCAGGGGCCAGCAACGCACCTCAGGAGTGAAAACAAAGTTCTTTGAGGGTACTGATAATGCTGTGAATTTCTCCTCCATGGAGAATCCATTTAATTCAACTGTATCAGTAGCACAGTATTTTTGTATGTCAAAGTGTATGACTTACTGACATGAACTCATTTGATTGCAAACATTTTGAAATAAAGAGTCTTATCTGTGTTGCTTATCTTTGTGGCATGACAGGTCACCTAAACTAGGCATTGGAATGCAGCATGAGGTAGATGTAGCTCCAGTTTGGTTTTGATTAGGTAGAGTAATGATAAAAAAAGCAAAATTATTTTAACTTATTTTATCAAATATAAATGCCATACATAGAACTAAGTGAATGGATACATCTCTTCCATCATTCCCTCCTATGAAAGGGGCAAAAAGTCCTACCCCTGAGCTGGGAAGTTGGTTCAGATGTATTACAGATCCAGGGCAAGCTGGATATCTCGCAGGCGGGCAAGCAGGGTCTGCACGTGCTGTCTCTCGGCTAGCTGTGCTTTGGTGAGAGTATTGATCCTCACCTGCAACTGAAAGGGAAGACAAGTGCATGAGCGTAAACATAAGGGTGTATAGTAAGAGTATTTAGTCTTTTTGACAGCAATAGCTGCTCCAGCAGCTTTTGCATTATCTCACTTGAGGGCCAGTAAGTGACAGATTGCATCACTCAGGAACAGCTCCGTCCCGGCTGGAGTCACAGGTACCAGTACCCACACCTGGCTCTGTGAACTTGGGGCCTGACAGCAGTGCAGATGCAGTCTGCACACAGGGAATTGTCTTGAGAAATTGCAGAAAAAATTTTGAGATTGAGTCTATGAAAGCCTGATCCATAGCTTGGAAATAGTCTCAGAAAGGTCTGTTGGGGCAGGAGTTACATTTCTGAATGAACAAGAAGATGCAGCTACACAGCCTACTCTGTTCCTCAGCCCACTTCTGACTACAAATTTCCCCTTCTCTTGGCATTTTACTAACAGCTTACTACACAACTCCTTACAGCTACCATCAGCCTTTAGGCTAAGTGCATGACATAGTGATAATCACTTCAGTAGCTTCAATTTAAATGCTGTGTACACACCTGACCCAATTCTTCCTGAACTCCTTGCACACCATCTTGGGCTCCTAGCTGCGTGCTCATTTCCAGCCACTGCTGCAGAATCTGTGCCTGCTGTTGACAGCACCTGATAAAATGGATTAGAAGGATTCTTATCCCAATTAAGAGCTCAACACTCTAAGCCAACTTAGACTTGCAACTGATACTTGCAATAAGACCCATTTTTTTGTCTCAAAGCAGTCAGTGGTTTAAATCTTTTTTAAAAGGTTAAAAAAAAAAATGCTGGAAAGCAGAGGAATCTGAAATCTGTTGTCTCTCTCCATCTCCTGCTTCTAGTCCTTGACTTCTTCCTTTCCTGACAGTTAAATCCCCCCAAGCCCCATTTTCTTTTAAGCATGTCTCTTTTCTTGTTTTAGTAGAGCAGTTATCAAATACCAGCCATATTTAATTTTTTTAATTGAAAGCTGGAAAAGCTCAGTCCTCACTCCTCTTGATAAAATAACTAAAAGCTAAATTTCAACTGCTCTGCACAATTCATTTGTACCATCTTCAGATTACACCCAGTGATACCTCTGACATGCTTCTTCAAGAGCTGCCAAAGGTATAATTAAACCACTTGGCTGACTACAGAAGTAGTTATGCACCTACTCTCCTTCACCTGGAGTGAACTCAAAAGGAGAAAATAAAAATCTCTGGCACTTTTCTGTTTCATTCACAGTTCCACTGTGAACAGACCGATTATTTTCGGAGTAGATACATAGAAAAAAAGCACAACAAAGTTGACAACATGAAGGAAGGCTAAAGGGGCATTGCAACATACTTGAGTTCCTGCTTCCTGCTGTAGTAGTACTGCATCTGCTGCTGGATATGTCGGAGTTCAACTTCCACCTTTCTCTGCAACACCATTTCTTCTCTGGAACTGTGCTCCCTCTTTTCCCCTTCACCTGATGGAAGATACAAGGCACAAGCAATGGAGGTAGAACAGACATCGACTCTTCTTATCAAAGAAAGAGGAAATATTTTTAATGACAGGAAAAATGGAACCCTCCCCAGTCCTTTTCACATGTTTTGTTACCCTGTGACATGTACCTGTTCACTCTAAAGGATCAGGTCCAGTGAGAGGACAGGAATTCTGACAGCAGTACAAGCTCTGAAGACTCAGTTTGAACACACGAAAGATAAATGCTCTGGTGGATGGTTTAGTACTACAGATACTGTTTTAGCCTGTTCAGGGAAGTAATTAAGTACAGTCTAGTCCTGCAGAACACATTTAATGCTCTGATGCCATTAAACCACCACAATGAGAGGTGATTAGACACCATCTGTCCCCTTTACAGCCATACTGTAAGTACAGGGAGATCTCAGAGAGACTTACTAGGTGAAATCTTCCCTCTTGAAGCAAGTTCTGTTGTACACAAGAACACCCCAGCACCTGAACACATTCTTGCTGAAAGAAGCGGGCCTCAAGCACAGTTCCCATCCTTCAATGCCTAGAGCAGGGCTTTAGCCCCCAGACTCTGCAGAATCCATACAACTTCATTTACCATCCCAGAAAGGAATACTGATATCCTTTACCTCCTGATGCTGGCACACAGGATTGCCCTGTCTCCCATACGTTTTGTGGCAGTGACTTGCAGTTTCATATAGATTAGAGAGGAGGATGAGCAACTGCTACAGTTCAGATCTGAGGACCTACCTGCAGTCTGGTGACTCCCTTTTCCCACCAAGTCTTCAGGTGACTGCAAATGTGGCTGCAAATTTGGTCGCAACTTCTTCTCCACAGAATTCTGTTGAGAGTCTTGGGAATGGGCTCCTTTGTGACCATTCACAGGCTGATCTCCTCTCTAGAAGGGCAGAATGGTATCGGGTTTTTTCCTCAAAGCATTTTCTTCAGTAAGCCCTACAAGTAGGATGTGCCTAACCTACTTAGTCCTATTCCCACTCAGACAACTCCTGTAGGTGCTGAGTCCCTCTCATAAACTCCCACAGAAGAAGCAGAGTTTAAAAGATGGGCTCTTTGATTTCTAGCATGGAGATATTTCACCAAGATTAAAACTTCCCATTCTGTGTGGAACAAGGAGTTCAAAATGCAAGCACTTACTTGCACGTTAAGTGAATTTCAATTTTTTGAGGCTCTCAGACACACTCGCTACTCCTAAATTGAGCTTCTCTTAAATCCCTGCAATCTGGACAGCAAACTGTAACTGCTCTGAACTCTGAAGAGGCAGCACCCTCACGTCACTTGCTAGGAAAAGATCTGGCTAGGAAGACCACCAAGAAAAGGGCATGAAATCAGTACAACACACATGTGGATTGGTTCAGACTAGGGATAGACAGTTCTTGGGCATTCAAAGGCAGTTCACCTGGTCAGCTTTAAAGATGACAGCTAGAACAAGTGAAAAACAGCTCAATATTCGGGTGGGCAGTTCAGAAGAGCCACAAGAAAACACAGCAATAAGCAATGGGCCTGCTGACAGCAGCCCATTACGCACACTAATTGTTCCTTCAACAATACACTCACCTTTTCTGAGCCAGCTTTCATTTGGGACATGAAAGATGCAGGAGACCATAGCCCTGGCCCCTGCCCAGCACAGTGCATATCCTGTGTCCAGGGGGGGAGAGAGGGGAGAGCAGCACAAGCGAGAGAGGGATGGGGATGAGCGGCATTGCCCATCTGAGATAGACATTTACAGGTACTTTCTTCCATGTGAGGTGTCAGCTTTAAGTTCCCAGTCTGTGCAGAACATTTATTCACAGATGTTTGCTGAAAGGGCACCTCTGACCTGTACAGGAAGAAGGATAAGGTCATTATACATTGCAACCTGTTGGTCTTGTCCTTTGCAGTCAGTGCAAAAAAAGGGAGACTCTTGTCATTCCCTTGCATACAGCTCTCCCATTAGCTGCTCTGCTATGCCCACTCTTAAGTCACCCTCTCTTCTTTACTTTTAAAATTGATTTTCTACCTAGTAAAAAGAGGTCCCAGCAGTTCCTTGCTTTCGAGAGACTCCAGAGGGAAGTGAGGCTTCTGTGGTAGTAACCTGGCTTGTTGAATGACATTTCTGAAAAGTACAACAGAACAAAGAATGCCCCAGACTTATGATTGTTGTAAACTGGCATAAACTGGCATTGCAGCTAAAGAAACAGTCCGGTTTCATCATTCATCCCTGCTCTGCAACATTCTCCTTGCATGCAGTAATGATTCTTAAAACTTAAATTTCAACGTGTATTAATGTGAGAATCTAGTTCACCATGTGAATAGTTGTGCCAACACAAAGAGTGGTGCAAGTGACACAACTGAACAGGGCAGAAACTCTTCTTTCGGCAGCATAAATCTGCTTAAAGCAATGTGAAGTTACCATCTTATTTCCCTGTAGGGTTCCTGTCCTGCACTGAGAAGCTTCATAGACAATTCTTCCTTGCAACTGTCCCAATCAATAGGATCAATAGGAATTTTTTAAGGAATAGCTTCCCCAGGGAAAAGAAAGGGGCAAGAAGAAAGTTCAGCTTCTGTACACCAGGATCTTGATGTTTATTATTTTATCAGATGACTTCAGTGAAAAAAACGAGCTTCAGTGACACTGAAGCAAGATAAGGGCAAGATAAGCTCTCCATCAAAGGTACCTTTCAAATATTTCTCTATATTAACTGTTCCTACAACAAATTACCAGCGTTCCACAAATTCAGTTGTACCTTGAGAAACACAAAGTGGAAGGTCTGTAGCTGAGCTGGTTCTACCTGTCACTGGCAAGTACAGTCACAAATACCTTCACTATGTGTGGGCTGATGCTTGCATTACAACAGCAGCTCTTGTATAACTGTACACCCAGCCACATGATGCAGAGTCAGAGTTAAGGAGAATGCATGGAACTAAGTCATCAATGAGAAAACTTGGATACACAAAAATGAGACATGTAGATAGATTACATATATGCAAAGTTACATGTATGCCAGAGAAACAGGGGAGGGACTAGAAATTTACACTCACAGGCCACAGAGAACTGAGCCCCCATCAGCAGGGTGAAGTGGTACATGTCTGCATTTTGAAGGCCATGGCTCTTCCTCTGATGAATGTCCTCTCGTCTCAGGACTAACATCAGGCCTTTTCAATGTCACTTGCTTCTTCAGAGGTGGCAAAAAAGAAAAAGGCTTATTTAATTTCTGGGAGAGAGCCTTCTGTTTCCACAGCATGGCACAACAATCCGCTGACTGGTAAGGACTGTAGGCTGCCTGCCAACACACAGAATAGCAGAGCATCTGATGGCTGAGAGCAGGAAGCACCATATCACCTAGGGAGAAGGAACCAAGATTTCTGATGCCCTCACAGCCATACCAGCTCTCTAAACTAAATCAAGAGGTCCACTGTGGTAACATCTGGGTGAGGAGAATTAAGTGGGTACTTCTGCACCAGGGCAAGCTGCACATTAGCAAATGGAACAACTGGTATCTTGAAAACCCAGAAAAGAGCTGGGAATGGTGCCCAGAAGCAGGAAGAGAGCAGTTAATACAGGCATCCTTTTCACACACAGGACTGGGTTGATACTCAAAGGCAGAAGTGACACAAGCCCACATATGAAGGTATAAGCACTGCTAAAGCTAAGACAGGATCAGATGTAGTCTCTAATGCTTCATTCTAGCACAGAATTTAGAGATCTGACCCACATGCAAAGGTTTCAATCAGGAATATTGTCTATGGCAGGAACTGGCCAGTTTTGAAATAGTTTCATTAAGAAAGGTTCCCAATGAGTCTGAACTGCTGTAGTCTCAGCTGAATGAAATGCTTTGAAACAGAGATAGAAGTGTATGTAGGATCTAAACAACAGGTGGGATGTGGAGCTCCAAGATACATACATGCACATACAAACAAACACACCCACCACACACAGAGCAGAGACCAGAGCAGCCCAGCTCTGGATATATATCTGAGCAATCACTCTTTCACCTCCAGCTGGTGCTGGGTGTGGAGCTGACCCTGCAGCTGTTTGATGCCAGCAGTGTTTCTTAAGGCACGGGTTACATCTTCTCTCAAAGGACTTGTGTGGTGAACTCCTGTGACATTTTCAATGCCATCTTTCTTCTCCTGCCGCCCCTTGGCAAACCTGAGCCAAGCATCAAATACCTGCAACAGGAACAATGAGAGCTGCGAGTATTATACAGACAGGTTCCAGGCCAGGGACTCCCCCTGCAGACAGCAACACTCTCCCTTCCACTGGATAGGAATAGGCAGAGCTACAGCAACAGCAGGACACTGCCACAATGACAGAGAGACAGAGATTTAAGTTGGCTGAGGCCACACGGGGAAAAATGTGTGCATTTTTTAATCAGCTAAGAAATTTTAGGGAGTTTTCCAGCATCCCAAAATAACATACGGCACCCCAAAGAGGAAAGGAAGCAGACATTCAGTGTGCACTCTGCTGACTGCGCTCAAATCTGCACATGATCTGCACACCATCTGCAAACTCACTTGCCTGCCCCTGCCCTGCACACCCCCTTACCTTTCTCTGCACTGAAAGGGACCAGTGCCACAGCGCTTGCACTGTCTTCCGCTTTTCCCATTGCTGCTGCAACAGCTATTAGAGGAAAAAAATGCACAGCAACCAGGTTAGGAGTTGACATACCCAACACCAGGAACGCCAGCCAAAGCATCGAGCAAGGAGGAAGTGATGGTAGAGCCAGAGCAGAAAAACCTACTCAGTTCACCCAGTCTATGGCAAGGTGTCCCTTGTGCTAGCCAAACCAAAAAATCCTGAAAATGTTTAAATAAAGTTTTCTTGGTCCTTGTATAAATGGAACGTGAAGGAGAAGGGAGAATGACTAGCAAGGAGCTAGTTATCTACCCAGGGGAAAATTCCTTACCCGAGTTTTCCAGCAAGAGAAGGAAGCAGAGCAAAGTCTATGAGTCATTAGTTCATCTCCCCTTCTTTGCAGCAGCTGCAAGGCAACCAAAACAGTGAGTCACTGCAGACAAACCCCATTTATCTGAGCCAAATGCTATTAGAACAGCTACCAAACAGCCTTTATCACCCTCCCTTTGCTCTGTTGAGGCCACCCTCAATACCCAAGTGCCCTACAGTGTAACCCCATTTGCAGATATCTACGAGCCCAGCAAGGATTTCATTCGCAGTAAATGGTCCCACCCTGGCAAGCTCAGGTTGTCTTGTTAAGCCTGTTACTTCTATCAGTTTCTGCAGGCAAGACATAGCCATGCTCCTTCCTCCTCAGTACACAAAGCTGTCATGCTCCTTCTCAGCCAGGACTGCCTTTCCCTTCACCAGGGAACACAGCGTGTTCCTCCATACCCGTAACTTCCCATAGGCTGAGGAGGTTGCTGATCCTTCTCACCTTTTTCCCAAGGCACTGCTGATGGTAATTTTTCCATTTCACCAGGTACTTCTGGAGCAGGTGCTCCTGGTGGTGCTGCGCTGCCCTGTGGTGCTGAGCCCTCAGTATCAGAGACTCCCTCGTTAATTCCTTCCAGCGAAGAAACAGGGTCTGTAAATACACTGTTAGGGGAAGATAGATTAACTCATGTACCAAAAGGAGAATATTAATCTCAGAGTATCAAGTGATCAGCTACTCTTCCAGACTGTTTCAGCAATACTTAACTTGGACAACACTCAGCAGTGTCAGTATTTAGTATAGGAAGAACTGTGAAACACTTCATGTAACAGACAGGGACCTGTGACTTGCAGGTCTTCCCTGCTGCCCCTGACATTCTTTATAACCTTTTGGAAATCATTTGCCCTCTGTGCTTCAGAGTCCTCGTGTCAAGAATGTACCATGGTACCATGAAAATGCTTGCAGAGTTTGAGGGTCTTTCAGTATGAATTATTAGAGAATGACTAAAGCAGTAATTGATAAGACGACTTGCACTGCCCTCAAAACAGATGTCCGAGGTTCTCAAACTTAGTAACGGAAAATTCCTTTGAGGAAGGAAGTGTTACCATCCTTTATATAGTACAAGGAACAAACAGAGAAGCAAAAGTAACACAAGTAGCATTCAGCAGATCACTGGAGTCCCAACTCCCTCTCCATTCTCTGGGGACATCCTGTGTAAGCCAACAGACCATTCAGTCACTTCATCTGTACAGATGACACGACAGACTGCCCTTGGCTCATACATAGGCAACGAGGTCTTTTGAGAGTTCAACATCTACATGAGCTCACCTATAGCCAAATGTTTTCTGGCCTCCACCACAGCTGTCACCTTCAGATGGTGGTGACATGCTCGTATCCAGGCAGTGTCTCTCCACTGCAGCAGCATCTGAAGATACAATGCAAACAGGAGATGGGACACAGACTGGCACTGCAATGGAAGGGGACACAGTGTACTCCCCTCATCACTGGTAACATAACCATTTCCACCTCATTTTTCACATAAGGCTCAGCAGGACAGTAAGAATTTCCTACAAATTAAATACAGAAGTATTTCAGAGGGCCCCCTCAGCATTTTTCAAGGCATTCTTCTCTTCCATTCATCCCTTCCCTGCCTCACCTCACCAATAGTACTATGCTGTATCATACTACTGGTTTTCCCTTCCTTCTAAGAAATGAGAAGAAGGAAGAGAAAAAGCCATGAGCTCACAGAGACAAGTTTCAGAGACACATGTAAAAACAAGATGAGACTCCCACTTTGCAGATCTCTCTTAGTAGTGGCTCTTAGATTAAGTTTTTGGTCCTTCTAATTGTATTACCTGACCCCTGCCTGAACCAGCACCTGTACTGAGACCTTGGCACTTGCTGTACAGATCCTACCTTTGACAGGATTGCTCTCCTGTAGTGCTCATCTGCCTTAGATTCACGTGTAAGAGCAAGAGCATTTTCTCTCCACGTACACAGCACCTGTCTGAAGGCAAAAATACACACAAAATTTAAAAACAAACAAACCCATTAAGAATGATTCTCACTTGTTCATTTGGCACTTTCCTACTCACAAAGGAACCAAAACCAGCTGCATCTATAAACGCAGTCATGCAAATCAACTTCTTCCCTTCAGGTCTCTGCTGAAGAGAAGGCAGTGCAAAACAGAACACACTCTGAAATCCAGCAGCTCCAGCTGAGCCAATCAGGCTCTGCAAGTGACTCAAGCTGTACAGCATTAAAACAAATAAGGTAATTAAAACTAAAGTAACTACAACCAATGCAATGTGGTAATATTTTTAATCACTCTCCTCACTGTAATGCAAGAGAGCCTCTGTATCTTCCAGGCTGCTTCAATACCATAACAGACAGGGAATGACGCAGTTTGCTGTCTGATGACTCTCACAGGACTAAACAGAGATTTAAAAAATATTCAAGCAAAACAGATAGCAAATAGGAAGAGGTTGATTTCTTTCAACTAGATGACTTGCATTGCAAAGAAACAGCAATGCATGGCACAGTCAACTCCCAGTACGGAACATTCAAAGAGTTACAAAGGTGGCAGTGAAAGAAAGTCATTAATTTGACTGCAGTGCAGTCACTTCTCTCATGCTGCCTAGGAAAAGGCTCACCGCAGCAGCAGTCGAGCGTGCTGTTTCTCCTTCTCAGCTACTTGATACAGAATACACTGGACGCTTTGTTGGTAAATCTGAAAAAGAAACAGTATTGAGAGGTAACTTTACCTCAACACCTGTGAGGAGAGGCAACATCTAGAAACTTAGTAGCAGCTCATAAGTAGCACTGGCAGTAAAGTACAGGGGGAAAAAATACAGCCACTGAAAGCAAATGCTGCTTTTCTGTGACAAGCAGTCATTACACAATGGTTAATGCTACCTATGATATACCATTCACCAGTGCTACACAATTACCTTGGTTCTTCTGCTCCAAAAATAATGCTAAAGCTCATACAGCCCTACGTACACAAGCCTCCATTCTACCTTGCACACGTGGTGTGTACGTGCCTCAAGCGAAGCAGTGTGGCAGCTCTTCAGCTCTCACTGAAACATTACAGCACATGCAGACAAGCGCCTCAAAGAAAAGGCTCTTCCATCCTACCTTCCAAGATGCCAAAGTCTTGCCCAGTAATGCGTGTTGATAGTGCAGGTCTGCTTGTACCAACTTCCTCCATTTCTCACGCTGATGTCCCACATACTATGAGGAGGAAGTGGAAGAAACCCAAAAGATACGTACACATGAAGGAGGGAAAAAAGGCAGTGGCAGAGAGAGGAGGGAAAAGGGCCATTCCCAGTCTCTGGAGAAACATCAATCCTTCACCCTTGCTGTAACAGGTTTTCAGTCAAACTGGTGCTGCACTCTGCTATTTCCCCAAAAGGCCTAGTTGAGGTGCTTTTTTTTCCTGCCCTTTGTAGGAATCCTCTTGAAGACTAATGCAATCCATTTAAGTCAACAGGTCTGCACCAACCTACCAGCTCCAACTATAAAATTTCTCACAGATTCTCAAGACATGATGCAAGGTACATCCAGCACCTCATATCATAGTAAGGAAAAGGCCCAGCAGGAAAGTACTCGGTGACAGTGTTTGCTACAACCTGTACACAAATACAGGCCATACACAAAGGCCTGGCTGCAAACTTCTAACTTAAGTCAAGTTTTGAGAAGGACACATCCAGGGTTAGGCTAGGGACAATTTCATCACACTAACTCTGGTTACATTCCCACGTACATCTAAACTATACTCCCATTCTCACCATATCTAGGTATATGAACAAAAAGAATTCCCTCTCCTCTCTACACAGTTCCTGTTCCACCCACACTGAACTGGTTTTATCCACCTGAAAAGGGAGGAGAGCTTAGGAATGACTAACATTTAAACAATTTAACTTCTAGCCATATGGGTACAAGGAATTCAAACATAACAGAAAGAATTCACGGTCAATTCACGCTCTTCCCCATCTCTTAACTCTCTCACCTCTCTCCACTTGTTCCAAGTCTGCTGCAGACACTTTGAACAGTGAAATCTTAAAGCTTCTGCCTCCTTGAGCCTCCTATGAGAAAAATAATTATTTGGCCTACAATGCAATCCATGTTACTGAACACTTCTAGCACGGACTTGAGCGCACATTTGTTATTTTCAGTAATTCATTTACTGAAAGACAACTTAGTAGACTCCAAAGCACAAGAAAGGAGTGAGCACCATTGTGAATTAAATGCTGTTTGTCCAAAGTAGGCTGCCACAGGGCCAATCCAAATCATCGTCTGAAAAAAATTCTTACTCTGTTTCTCTCGCCTGAGTCTTTTGCTTCCACAGACAGAAGGCCTTTAGCAGCAGCTGGTTCCTGTAGTGATCTTTTGCACGAACCAAGCCCTCCTGCTCCTCCAAACGTGCAGCCGTTCTCCTACGCCAGCGGCACCAGAAACAGCACAAGAGCCACCTTTCGAAATGAAGGACAGCCTGAAACGGACGGAAGGTGGCAATGAATGCACAGCACAGGCTAGCTACAAATAACAGAAACCAACTCCTTAAAGATGACATGCACAGAACTGTCCAGTGTTTGTTTTTCTGGGGTTCAGCAGCAATGAACACACCACCAAAGCCCCTTTGCTGTGAGGTTACGTGATGTGCTCTGCAGGTAGCTGTGTGCATGTGGATGGAGGAACTGTTACCAAAAAACAGGCCAAAGAGAGGAAAAATACAAGTTGATAAATAGAACATGAAGGACTCCTAAGAACCGATAAGTTCCAGAAACCAGTCCTGTTGAATTGACAAGAACTGATAATCTCACACCACCAAGGGTGAGCCATATCTGCACAAGGACACCCACACATGCTACTGTCAACTTGCAGTTGTGTAACACACCACATAAAAGGCCACAGTGGCTGCTACATGTAAAGACTCCAGGACTGTATACATATATATACACACACCCCCCCTTAGAAAATGAAGGGCCCTGTAAAAAGCTTTATGGACACTTATCTAGAAGCAGCTAATTTGTCAGTACAACCCTGCACTTCTTAAATAGACTGGGGTTGGCCCTTTAGTATTGTTATTATTTCAACAAAGTAACTATGAGACAATGTGTGAGAGAGAGAGAGAGCATACACACATTTACAAGATGATGGAATAAGTGAATGAACTATGTGAATGGCTATCCTCTAACAATAACTTGATTCTGTTATCAACAAACTGCTTAACTTAAAAAAAGGTGATCGGTAAATACTGGATGTAATCTGTTTCCCCAGACTTGATCCCTCACCAAGGAAAAGGGAATTTACAACAGCCAAGTTCATCTCATGCTAACAATTCACAGACAGTGACTATGAAATCATCCCCTCTATTTCCTGAGCAAGGTACAAAAGTTACATTTACCCTCTTCTCTTCCATTCGATATTCTTGCAGCTTGCAGGCCTTCAGCAGCCATGTGTCAAACACCTGTCTCATCAACACCCTCCTGGCAAGCAAAAAGGGAGAATGTCAGCACAGGAGAGAATTCCTTCAGAAATCATATTGATTTTAGGAACGTCAACTGGCTAAATGAGCCTCAGAGCTAGGCTTAACCAATCTCCCTCTTACATTCCACAGAGAAGCAGGAGACGTAAACTGTTCATTACTCACAGAAAATGTCAGAGCAATTGCCATCAAGTCATGCCCCCAAAGGTATTACCATCCTTTAGAAAGAACCAAAGGCCCACAAATTCCACATTTGTACAAGTTTGTATTAATATTTCTCTGCATACCTATAACAGGCACAAGCCACTGATAATAAGGCCTGCTGCTGTTCCTCCTCCTTCTCTTCCAAACGGGACTTCCAACGGTTCCAGAACTTCTGCAGCACCTGAAATAAAACAAGAAAGACACAAAATCCCCCAAAGATATCAAATGAGTAGAAGAATGCAAAGAAAGAAATTATTACAGTCCTACAGAAACTGCATATGGCAATGGTTGCCTCCTGCACTGCTTCATATACCAAACTTTATAACCTCCTACAAGTTTTTCTGGTAAAAGAAAAAATCCACCATAAACACAGGGAAACAAAAAACTGAAATAACATTTCTAAGAGTGGCAGTTGACTCACACAGGAGATTTTCTGTGGCTATTAGTATTTAAGTACAAAGGCAGTGCTGTAATAAAAAAGTACTTACTTTGTAGGTGACAGTGGAAGTCAACAGGACAGCTCAAGACAAACTAACACAAGAACCAAAGTCAAACTCACTGTAACTCGATGCTGACGGGACGACAGATTTGTTCTCATTCGCTGAAGACGAGTGTCCAGGACATTCTGCCGAAGACCCCTAAAGCCAAGTTCCTGTAACAACAAGAAATAAACACAACTTTCATGTGTAATCCAAATCAGGTAATTTAGAACTGGTCTACAATCCTAGAATCCCTTCAGTGGGGGCAGAACATGGTAAATAGAATTATGGGAGCATCCTGCTTCAAATCACTAATCATCCTGCTCTTATAATCACTAATGTTTTCACTTCAGGATCCAAACCTGTTCACTGGTATTCTTTTAATGATCAGTACTGATCCAACCTTGAAAATAGTTCCGTTCCAAAAAGCCGGAGGCTTGCTTGTGCCCACCTTTCAGACAGCCTTTAGGGATTTATTATTTCTTTAAAAAAACCCTAAAACCTAAACAAAACCCCAAAACACTCAACTACTCACACATGCTGTAAGCTATCTTTGGTCTCATGTAAAAAGCAGCATGCACACATTAATGTAGAGAAGAAATAGTAATTCTTGTAACAAACAGCATAAGAAAAGAAAATCAAGGGGAAAAGGCAATCTCATGGTGGAATAGCCAGGGAGCAGGTAACCCAACACCCTCAAGATGAATCTACTTCACCAGTTTCCCAATTAGAAGAATAGCTGGAGAGCAGCAGTTTCCCCATTAGAATTCAACTGGGAGATTCCAGAACAGTTGAAATTTAGAAACCTGGTGTTTCACCCACACCCCACTGTCAGTATTACAGGGACACTCCACAGCCCCTGCCACCCACCACATAACAGTGCTCTTACCAACAGGTGACACCTGTAGTGCTTTTTAGCCAGATCACACTGCTGAGTCTCTTCCACACACAGCACAACATCTGGCACTGAGTTAAAGTATCTTTTACACAGAAACAACCTTCTCCCACAGAGAGGCACTGCATCTCCATCTAAATTTGCTTCAATGTTTGAATTTCCAGCACTGTTATCTGCAGAAATTTTGACTGCAGTCAAGCTTTTAGATTTTGCTGGCTTATCACAATAGGTTCCTGATTCGCTTGTAAATAACAACCATAAATTATCTTCCACAGACTCTTAGCTGTTAATATACTGTAATTACAACACTTTAATGAATTGTTAGTATGGCATTACATACACCTATCTAATGACATGTTTGTTGTCACTCATGCTACTGCACAACATTCCTACTTATTAAGTGGATCTTTCCCCTGCGGGGATACTTCTAACTCGTCTTTGCTAGGGACCAAACACAAATTGGATACAATGCTTCCAGTGTGCAAAGACTCTCCATAAGACAATCCTTGCTGCTTGTTTTTCCAGGTCCCTTTGGTGAGCATGCATTCTTCTCCTGCACTCCCATGACAGCTGCCAATCGGAGAAGCACCTCCGGAGCGTCCTGCTTCGGTGAAGCTCTTGGGCCAGCTCTAGGAGACAAACACAAATCACTCATGGCTTGCTCTGTCCTAAGCTCATTCGTATTAGATGAGATCCTGGCATCTGAGCCACTAGTTCAGAAGTGACATGAGCTCTAACACTGAAAAATGGTTACAAGAATTCACATTAACACTCAGCTACAAATCATACTCTTCCTATTGATCACAAAGGCAGTTTTAAAGCAGTAACCTACTGTACTTACTTAAGAAAGGGAAGTTAGGACACTGTATTACTTGTTCAACATACTCAAGCTTGCTTTTCAGTATACTCCTATTACTAGTTCCTACATATCTAAGCTAGATTCTTTTCCACTGCCACCAATCAAAAAGCAATTCATACAAACATCTGAACTCATTCCCATTCAAGGGAAGAAACAAAAGAACTGGTGCAACAATCTTTACCGTCCCATAGAAGCTGTGATTTGACTGATTATCAAAATGAAGAAAATCCAGAAAATCCAAGAAAATCCACAGACTGACTGATCAAAGTCTTGAATACATCCATCTCACAGATATCTCAGTCAAAATATAACAGACAATATACAAGTTTTCATCAAGGGACTTGGAAAGCATTTTCTTGTAAATCACATGGAAAGCAGGTGATCTTCCTGACAGTTCAGCATGTGAGCTGAGCTAGCCAGGCCCGTCACAGTGTACAGCCCAAGCTGTACCTCATGACCTGGTGGGCAGAGACATCACAGTGTCTCCTAGAACAGCAAAAACCATCACTGTGCCCTAAGCAAAGGAGCTGAGCCCTGTTCTGTCCTAACTCCCCATTTTCACTCACTATTCTGGCGTTTCTTTACTCTGTTGAGGTTCACGTATCCCAGCCATGCTCTCATGCATCTCCTCAATTCCCAGTGCTGATGGTGAGTTACTGCCCTGGTGTCCTTCTGCTTCTCCTTCTGGGTGTATAAATACAGCTCTTGCCACTGCAACCAAGCCTGAAGGAAGAATTAAGGAGCAAGGACAGTAAGGGGAAAAAACAGACAAGATTAGGGAAATAGAACAAAGAGAAGGAGAGGAAGAACACACATGCAGTAGGAAATTTCATGTAAGTTCTAAAGGTGAAAGCCATGTGCAATGAGATTCCCCCCACAAGAGGGGGAAAAAACCCAACAAAACCCAAACAAACACCAAAGGAATGTCAGCATAGAAATGGTCAAAGACAAAGATGTCAAAATCAACTTGTTTTTCACATTTTTAAGTACTTTCACACTTTTTCCCATTGAAAGACTAATATAATACTTTTCTTCTGCCAACAGGCTTTCTTTCAGAGTATTTTCATATAAAAGGGAATCCCATCATGAGATACTCTAAGACTTCCCAAGTCACAAGTTTCTTTCCTTAGCAGAATATAGCCCTAAAACAGGCCGTGTTATATCTTACAGTGCAGGTCAAATTAAATACCATCCTTTCTTTTTAATGAAATGGACAAAAAGCCACAGTTTCAGAGAAAGAAAGAAAGAAACCCATGCTGTTTTCACTTCAGCTAAGATCAACCATCTGCACAACACTCTAAGTCATCTGATTTAGTTTCAAGCAGTCCTGCAAGAAGCAGGAAGTTGGACTTGATGCACCTTGAACTCTGACAGGTTTGGTGTTGTGACCACCTCCCTGGGAGTCTGTTCCAGGGATTGACCGCCCTCTCAGGGAAGATACTTTTCCTAATGTCCAATCTGAACTTGCCCTGACACAGCTTCATTCCATTTCCCCATGTCCCAATATGCTATTCCATTGTAAGTACTGCAATCTGCAAAGTACATCAGTACAAGGCCTAATTTTTATTCATCTGCAACATTTTCACACGTGTGCAACTTAAACATTAGAAATGGCAGTAGCTGAAGCTCCTGAGACTTACTCGAAATTGCAGGCTCTGGGCCCAATGCTGCAGAGCCAAAATATTCATTTTATGTCCAGAGCATTTCTGGTAGTGTTGTCTTCTCCACACTGCCCATGAAATGCTGCGAAAACAATGTTACAGACAAGTTCAAACACAGGTGCCATAATTTGGTGCAAGAAATCACTTTCATCTCACTGGAAAAACGTGTGAACAACTATCTTTTCAAAGAACCACAGAATGGTTTGGGTTGGAAGGGCCCTTAAACATCATCTTGTTCCAACCCCCTGCCATGGGCAGAGACACCTTCCACTGTCCCAGGTTGCTCCAAGTCCCATCCAACCTGACCTTGAACACTTCCAGGGATGGGGCACCAACAACATCTCTGGGTAACCTGTTCCAGTGCCTCACCACCCTCACAGTAAAGAATTTCTTCCCAATATTCAATCTAAACCTACCCTCTTTCAGCTTAAAGCCATTCCCCCTTGTCCTCTCACTGCACATCTTTGCAAAAGTCACTCTCCAACCTTACTGTAGGCTCCCATTAGGTATTGGCAGGCTGCTATATAAGATCTCTTAAATTCACAGTCTAGGGGTGTGCCAGAAGAACTCACACATCCCAGACAGCAAAAGAATTCTTAAAAAAAATCAAACACTGAACGAAGTCACTGCAGGAAAAGATAACACAGATAAAAGCCATGGCCTTATGATCAGTGCCTCTCTGCCTGTTTCCAGAGAGGAACAGGCAGAGAGGCACTGTTCCTCCTTACCGCAAGCAGCTTCTTTCCCTGAATGCCAGTGCCACAGACTGCATCCCATGTTTTGTCCTTTGAACATCAACATAAACCAGCC
This sequence comes from Aleadryas rufinucha, assembly GCA_013397815.1. Lineage (NCBI taxonomy): Eukaryota > Metazoa > Chordata > Aves > Passeriformes > Aleadryas > Aleadryas rufinucha. The sequence goes on from VZTH01005177.1 coordinate 892,101, forward strand.
AGTGCTGCCAGGTCCTGAGCATAGTTTGCTTCTTTGCTGTGTATGACAAAAAACGGCAGCATCTTAAGTTCACACAGGAATGTGGCACATCTTGCCCACCCCATCGCAGATCAGCCCCAACTCCTGTGCCCTCAACCTGCAGGGACACCTTGTGGGAAACCCTGAAATGACAGCGACCCTCCCCCTGGTGGAGGGTGTCACAGTGAGAAGTCTCAGAATCGCTGACAGCACCATCCGTGCCACTTGTTCAGAGCAGCGTGAATTATTGGACAATGGCCGATAATCACTTTGTCTTCAGTGCTTACAGGGGAAATAACCGTAGAACAATATTCAGTGTAATGACCGTACTGGGTAAGAATTAGAGGATTTTCTTTGGTTCGGTTTAAAAAAAAAAAGTTCATCAGGTTCATCAGCTGCTTTTCAAGAGTTATTCTCTACTACAAGCAGAGAAATCAACCAGAAACAAGTCAAGTTTATTTAGCAGGCTGGTCATGCAGCTAAAAACAGAAGTGGTGTCACAAATTCCAGTTTACCACTTTATGCAGTGTGCCATACTTTCTCCTCACAGCAGGCTGGCTTGTCAGAACTGACACTATTGAAGCAAAGTTTTTAGAAAAAACCATCATTGATTCTATGTCACTTCACATTTACACATTAAAAAAACCCAAACTTTTTTTTTTAGGATTTCCTTGCAAAACAAGCATTAACCTTGCAACGGGTCACCTTTTCTATTTTTGACTCAGTAACACACAGCTTCTACTGTCAATACTCTGGCCTCACTCAGTAGGAAAGGAAGCCTGGATAGCCTGTCAGTCTGTGTCCAAAGGTGCCAGTCTCTAGGACATTCTGAGGCACGGTTCATGTGCAAAGAGACCAGTTAACTTTTTCTGCAAATCACCACAGAACAAAACCACAGTATCATCCTTAAACAAGGGTCAACCTCCCTTCAGCAAAACATATTCCCTGAACCCAAGAAAGTTGCTACCAGTATAGACAGCTCCAAGTCAAATCTCTTGCAAAGAACCTACACAATAAGACAAAGGGCACTTCAAAAGTTTCAATTGCAAGACACAAGCTGGAAGGAACAGTCAATAGACCTTAAGTAAGTGCAGTTAAAACCAGAGGGAATTACTATCTAATGTCCATAGCAACAGTTGATAGAGAATTCCAGTAACACATTCTATCGAAAAACATCTACTCGAAAACATATTGTGATTAAGTACAAAAAAAAAAAACCCAAAAAACCAAACAAAAAACCAAACCACTGCCTCAAAAACAAACAGTGCAATCCAGAGAAGATGGAGAGGCCTTTAAGCTTATTCACTGGCATCCCTAAACAACTACACAGCTACACCCCTATAACAGAACCTCCCTCCCATCTGCTCCTGCAAGCACTGCACTGCCATGGGGTGGGGGAGCTCAGGGTGCAAACAGGCACAGGGGACACAGATTCTGGTAAATACTCCCTGTGGAAACTCCCATCTCAGTATGTCCCCAAATACTGGTAACTACCATCACTTCACTTACCATGAGATTCTGCAATGTAATACTTGTTCCTCTTTCCTTGCTGCTGGCATACATAGGCTCTCCAAGCCTCGAATATCAAATGAAGGAGCAAATGCCTGAAAAATTTTATAAGTGCCATTCAGTAAAGTACTGAAATAAGCAATGAAAACATTGCTCTTGGCCTAGACATATCATGGATATAACTTGCTTACTGGTTGTGGCAGGACATCTACCCCCGCTACCACCACTGATAATGGGTGCATAACGAGATGATAGCCCAAAGGGCTTAAAGGCCCAGCAGGAACCACCTCTGGTGCCTGGAGGCCTAAACCTCAGCTAAGAAACCACATCTTAGTCTGCAGAGCTGATGTGGGGAAGAGATGAAAGAAATTACTGACTTGAGAGCCACAGTTTTTACACTATGAAAGATATGCTGAATCACCACTGAGGCAGAAGCCTCGTACACCCTGAAAAGTGTTCGAACTTCTCCCCGAAGTCTGGACGCAGGTTTCGTGGTTACTTCCCTAAGGGATTGAGTGAAAGGATGTGTGCTCCATCAGCAATTGGATGGCAAAATACATTGAATCCTGACTTATACTATTTCTTCGCTAGCTGTAAGTGAAAGACGTACCTTATCGTGCACTGTATGTTACTACTAGTAGTGTTTTCCTTTGTTTTATTCCTGTGCAGTATTAGTTTGCTTTAAGTCTTTATGCCTGTGAGTTTTCTTCTCTATTAATAAATTCATTCTATAATAGACAGAATCAGTCATTATTAAAAGAACTTACAAACGAGAGTGGGTTTTGGGGTGCTGGCCACCTCAATAAAGACACTACCTGCTGCCAGAGGCCTGGGCAGGAGGTAGGGTTAATTTAAACCCCCACATCCGATTCATGACACTGGTATTAAAAACTCCTTCAGAACCTAAGGAAAATTTCTCAGACGCACCCCAATGGGAAGTCATTTCACTAACCTGTCATGGTTGTCTGCTCTGAGGCTGAGCTGCCTTTCTCTGCAAACTGTCCACTGCTCCTTCCACTCCCCAAAAGTTTTTTGAAGAATCTTCTGATCATAAAAGCATCTAAACAGTTGAAAGATTTGGACAGGGGAAACATCATACAGGCTTCCAGAGTGACCACAAATCAGTTTTAATGAACATTACACCACCTCTTCTCCAGGCTTGCCTAATTAGCCTAACAGTGTCTAATTGCATTCAAAACCACTACCCTACTGTGATGCTTTATTCCAACACTCTGTGAAGTATTGCAAGAAGCAATCATTTTACTCACTGTAAATACTTCACATAAGGACAAGGAATCAAAGACAGATGTTGTTAACTTGTCAAACATCAGAGTGCCAGTTGACTTTAGACCTATTCACATCTTTTATCCTCAGTTCTGTGTTTTATTCTGACAACCAGAACAGGTGATAACAATACATGTATTTTCCTTTCTGATTTTGTTCTTTGCTATTTTAACACAAAATATTTTATATATATAAATAAATACAAAAGCTACATCAGATTTTATGCTGCTTTGATGTTTCCATCATGTAGTAACAGCAGAATTAGGCCCGGAATACCTAGAGGTCTCTCAGTGAAACACATCAATCCTCTCACAAGCTGCAATTCACAGCCACCTACCCCAAGCCATGCTGCTAAGTCATTCCAAGCACCCATGCAGAACAGGAAAAAAAAAATAAGAAAGAAATGAGCTATATGTTATTTTTTTTGGACTTGGTGCATTAACAGTATTACACACGCATTAAGAGGTATTGCAAATTAAAGCGATGGAGAACTGGGGACTTCTTAATCTAGAAAGGCAATTCATTATTGCTTATGCTCCTTGCTGGTAATCATTGTGCTGAATTTATAGACAGCCAAAGTAGTGCCAATTCAGTAGATAGGACAAGAAGAACGGTGAGGTTCACAGGACAACTTCCGTTTACCAACTAAGGCAGAAACAAATTATATTGGATACAGAAACATGAAAATGAATGACTAAGGACCTGATCTTATTCCAAATGCAAGTCTTCCCACTGGGAACTGCTTCAGTTCCCAAGGGTGTGGTCAAGCAAGAATGAACATGCAAATTAATGCAAAACAAGAAATGACTATCAAAGCATGGGGTTTCAGTAGCTCACAGAACACTGACAGCAGAAATGAATTATCTGCCACAGGTATTTCCAAGTCAGACAGATAACAAACATATACAGATATACATTAAGAACAACATTGCAAACAGTAAATTAACTGAATTTTATATTAAGAGTTGGACTCAATGATCCTTGTGGATCCCTTCCAACGCAGAATATTCTGTGAAATCTCTGTCATCATAACTTTGGAAAATAGTTAAATTTAAAGCAGGTATCCCAATCACAACCCATCATTTATATGCACGTACTGTTCAACTTCATCAAAACACAGTTCCTATGAATTTGGTTAATAAAAGTTTAACCATGATTATTAAAAACAAAAGAGCAAGAGCAAGAAAGGTACCCAAAGAAAACCTTCAAGTGTTCTCAAAATACATCCAAATATTTTTTTGGCAGCCAGTATTACCTTAGCCCAATGGTTTACCACTAAGCCACAAAAAAACCCCCAAAAAAACCAAAAACAAACAAACAAACAAACAAACAAACAAAAACCACAAAAAAACAACCACCCCTGAGTTCTGTAATTTTATCTACCTGGCTTTGGAAGGGAGAACATGTCCAAATGCCTTTTTTGCCCACAGATAGAAGAATTTCCTGGCTAGATATCTGGAATATAAGGAAAGGTTAGTTGCCTTTGTACTCCTCCTCTGCAAATCCCAGGCAGCAGTGAAAACAGGAACTTTTATTATAGTTTTAGTAATAAAAGTAAGGGTCTGGTTTTCACAGATCAATGCATATATTGAATACTTAGACCCTGAAATTAGTACCTGTAACAGAGCAATGCATAAAGTATAAAGAGGCCCAAGCATCACTGCAAAACTTGAACTGAGATGTACTTCTGTAGGAATGCTGGGTAGCCAAAATGCATTCCAAACATCCCTCTTACACCCAGTGATACCACTGAGCAGGGTGCTGGCTGACTGGGGGCCCTTTCTGAGATTTCAATGTGCTAACATCACTCTTTCCCTCAAGTTGACCAGCTGAGTCCAGAATACTTGAGCCAATCTAATGTCTGGCCCTGTCTGAAGCCAGCAGATCTTCCTTCTTCCCACCTCCCCTCAGCAGTTCCACATCTCCACAAGTTCCTCCCAACACCAGCTCAGCTCATTAATGTGTTACTGTGACACTATCACCCTTCTCCCCTTTTTTCTTAATGTATTTCAGAGTTAATTGGCACACACAGGACCCCAATAAGCACCAAAAGATTAAACAGGGTAATTAATTAAAGCATACAGCCAGGAAGGGGGGCCTCCCTCTTCAAGCAGCTCTGAGTTGCTCCATCAGCTCCAGCTGCTCAATAAATGATAAGCTTTTAACCTCTAACCAATTACATCCCACCTTTGTCAAGTTTCTTTCAACAAACAAAAGAAGCAAAAAAAAAAAAAAAAACACTAGAGGAGGGCAAGAAGAAATCATTACACCTGGCACTGTTACTTTAATAATTAAGAATATTGTTAAATAACCATTTTTAAATTTGCCTTTGAAAATAAAAAATATGTGAAATCTGTCAGTCAGTCTTCATCCTCAAGTTACCACAAGGCATCTTCAGAACTGTCTACCATGGCCATGAACTAAAACTTCTGCTGTAACCTGCATTGGTACTACTAAACCCAGACATTTTTACATCTGATCCCCTGCTCCATTTAGTGAAAAATATGTTTTGCACTTATCACCTGTTTTGGAATTTTTTTAACATTCTTCTTTGAATCCGGGTATACCCAACTTGACGTGGCTTGTCATGGCCTCTGTCCTGAAATTCATGTGTTGCAGACTGGGGAGCAACAGATTGCTCAGCTGCATGAACTTGATGCTCAGGTGGTTGTTGGATTTCATGCATCATCAGGGATTCTGAACTTAAAAGGAAAGGAGAAATAATTTTTGGAAAATTGTATTACCTGAAAAGAAGTGGCATTATTTCAATACCTTGGTCTGTAACAAAGGTATCTAATCCCATACTGAATATGACAGCTACAAAATGCTAAAACATTTACTGTTTCTTTACCAGGTGTTCTGCAGTATCTGGAATCTTAAACTTCCCCCAACACAACCAGGAAGACACATCTCAGTGCAATCATGTCACAGACAACTCTTCTCCTCTCAAACTGAAATGAAAAAGCACTCAAATGCACTTGTGTGTGTACACACAGGGTGTCCTGACAGAGAAGATCTGACTGTGGTTTTCTGCCTTTTAGTCTCAAACATATCAAGGTATTCTGTCTACTGCTGACAAAATCTTTTAAGCACTAGTGAATAGAAGTGAGAATTTTCCATTTTAACATAAAATGCTCTTTCACAAGGAGCTCTTTCCTAGTTTTGTTCGTACTTTAACTGTGTTTCTCCTTTAAAAAAAACCCTGAAAATCTCTTCCTGTTTTTAAATTTTCATCATTAAAAAACAAAATTAGACATATTTTTCCATCACACAGTTTACTTTCACGTGTAGTTCTAACCTGAAAAATAACAAGTGTGTTTTTATGAATTCTAAGTATTTTTTCTCAGTAATTTTCTGAAAACAAGGATTAAAAAAACCCCACACAGATAAAACTTGCTGAACCAGTTCCATTGAAGCTTCTTTTCCAAAACAAATGCTGCCTCCACTCTGAAAATTTGCACATTAGAACCACAAACACATTCTTGAGTTCCAGAAAAGGCAACAGAAGGGCATAAACTGAAATCCCACCCTAATAATCTCCTGAACTGAGCTAGGGAAAACATGGCTGCAGCCAGAAAAAAATGTTGTTTTCACAAAGTGATTGAACAATGCAAGTTTCAAAAGTTCAGCTGAATAATCACTATTAACAACAAATCATTGGGAGGAAATTTGTGTATTTGTGGCTTGTTCCAGCAGGCTGCAAAGAGTTAAAAAAACCAAAAAGTTAATGGAAGAAAACAAGACCTGTATTTTGTGTCAGAAATTCTTGTTCTATAAAATATTATCTGAATGTTTTCTGAAAGAGGAAGGCCCTGTCCAGCAGACAAAAGAATTCTGTTCACATCAGCATGCACAGTTAAGGCAACACTATGCACTTCTGAAGAGGAGTTTCAGGCACTTTAAAATTTATGCAACAGTTTTCAGCACAAGTTGTTCACATCTATTAGGCCCAATTCCCTTTAAAACGATTTCATCTGCTCCAAAGGTAAGCCTGGTCTGACTATATGCAATGACAACCTTGCACAAAGGAGTCAAAAAAATCAAACTTGGGTTAAACACACAGAAGTTTTGTATTAAAGTCTAAGGTGTGGGAATATCTAATAATTTTCCAACGTATTTACTTTTAAACAGATTATTTCTCTATTTAAAACATTGTTATATGCTGCACATATTAAACGTTGACAGCTTATGTCCCCCAAAATTTATGGCAAGTGACCATGAAACATAAGAGTCAAAGAAGGATAATTTCTCCCTTATGGAGTTAGAAAATGAAAGGCTGGGAAGAATAAGAGGACTAACAACATGGAGTAAATCTGTGGTTTGGCCAACAACTGTGTCCAAGTATCTTATGGTCCAGTCTAATATCTCAAGCTCACTAGCATCAGTTTTATATTTAAATGTTATGTTAACGTAAACCTACATAAAGTTGTGTTTCATGATCGGTTTGGGGGTGGGTTGTTCTTTTTTTTTTTACTTTGCTTTTAAGAGGAACATTTTCTGGTTAAAAAAGTTCCATAGAGACCAATAAGCCCTTCTGGGAGATTAACCCAACTTTCTTCTGTCCCACAGAAATCTTAAGATGTCATAAATATAAAAGCAAAATAAATTCCAGCTGAGGTCTTTAACATGGTAGCTTCTTATTACCGCTTACCTGCTCCCAAAGTTCTCCATTTCACTGTAGCTCCAAGCCTGCAGCACAAATGCACTCTCTGCTCTGCAGTGTTGCCTGTTAACTTCGGACAAAGCACAAATTGGTGCCTGTTACTTGTGATGAATCCATGACACGGGTCTATGCTAAATGCAGTCTGGATCATAAAAATGACATGACTTCCACTCAGACAACCTGCACTCAAAGAGCATGATGCAATTCCAGATGTTTAACGTGAAAAGCATCTGTGTGTCTCACAGCCTCACTGCCCTGAGCAACACTGTGCTGGCTTAATCGAAGGGTAATAAATTTATAATCATTTGAATCCTAAGGCAGCAATTCTAGTCACCTAAACAAAAACGTGCTAGGAAGGTGCTGTAAAAAGGAAACTACTCCAAATTATATGCCCCTACTTAAATTAACAAGCAAGGGTGACACAATCAGCAGCTGACTCCTTTTCACCCGTTTTGTCTTTTTTTTAAATACTAAGTTCCTCTCCTTCACAAGCACTTAAAAATTAAGAAAACAATGAGTTCCACCTAGCTCCAGCAAGAACTTCTGTATGCATGGAACCCTGTGAACTTCCAAAGGTCCCGGGAAGAGTCCAACTTTGTGAAAGCATCTGAATTATGGCCATGCATCTCATCTTAAGTGTGAGCTCCAAAGTGGATTTTTCTATAAGCATTGGTTGGGGTGTGACAGAAAAAAAAACCCAAAAAAACCTCAAACACCCCGAAACCAAACCAAATTAACTAAAACAAAACCCTACACAACTTTTCTGCAGCTTTACTGCACGAAATTCCTTTCAGCAGGTAACTATACTCTGAATAAGCTTTTTGTGCTTATGGCCAAACACTGGAGCCCCACACGACGCTGCTTCCCAACCCCGCCGTGAAAGACCGCGG
>VZTH01005178.1:0-62124 GCA_013397815.1 Aleadryas rufinucha
GGGAACACATGGAGCAGGGCGGCAGCGGCGGCGCGGCGGGGACCGACCCCCGCGGGGGGCTGCGCCAGGGCCGCGCCTTCCTCGACTTCTTCTGGGACATCGCCAAGCCGGAGCAGGAGGTGCGGCTGGCGGCCACTGAGAGCCTCCTGCGGCACCTGCGGGAGGGCAGGAAGGTGAGGCGGGGGCCGGAGGGGCGGTGGGTGCGGGCGGGCAGGGGGTCACACGGTTCGTCCCTCCGCTCCCGCTTGGGAACGCCTCAGGGCGGACGCGGCACCGTCCCGGCGCGGGGTCCGGCGGCCGGGCCGCGCTTGGAGCGGCCCAGGCAGCGCCCAGCTCGCTCTCTCTTGCAGGACGACGAGCTCAAGTACACCCTGAAGCGGCTGGTGGAGGGACTGGGAGCCACCCGCGAGGCCGCCCGCCCTGGCTTCAGCTTGGCCTTGGCGCAGGTCAGTGTTTCCCGGCGCGGATCAGAGCCGTCGGCAGCCTCTGGCCGTGCTGGGGTCCCTTTTGTGTGGCGGTGTGAGGTACCTATCGGCTACACCTTTGCTGTCTGTGGAAGGCTGGAGGGCTCCCTTCTGGCCGCTCCTGCGTGCACATGGAAGGGAAGGTTATCTCACGATAACCGTAGTGGTTTTAAATGGTGCTACTCTCCTTCAGAAAGTCTTATAAATATGAACTATATCAATATCATATTCATACTACAGAAGTCAGTCCTGCTTCAAGGACCGTCCTTAATTTACAAACGTGGACCAAGTTTTCAATTATCCTGCATTTAGTACTATTACTACTTCTTAAAACTGTCTTGATCCTGGTCTCTGTGTGTTGATGTAGGATATCTGAAAAGGCAACCCTGTAACAAACACTTCAGAGTTTTTTTCCTCCACAGTGGTTGAGTCTGTAACATAGCAAAGACTCCCAGCAATTGGGATCACCAGTGGTGTCTGACCTCATCTCACCTGAGAATTTGATAAAGCAGAAGAGCCTGTGTGCTTCCCGCTTTGATCAGGGCCTTCCCCATGCTGAAAAGTTTGATTACCTCTGTTACAGGGTCAGGTAGCTGCAGCAAAATATTCTCATTATTAATCTGTCATGTACAGGGAGAAAGCCTGGAATATCAGCAGGAACATTTGTGTTTGCGTAGAAGCCTAGAATGGTTTGGATTGGATGGGATCTTAAAAATCATCTCCTTCCACCCTCTGCCATGGGCAGGGACACCTTCCATTATCCCAGGTTGCTCCAAGTCCCATCCAGCCTGGCCTTGGACACTGCTAGGGATGGGGCAGCCACAGCTTCTCTGGGCACCCTGTGCCAGGGCCTCTCCACCCTCACAGGGAACGTTTTCTTTCTAATATCTAACCTAAAATGACCTTCTGTCAATGTGAAGTCATTCCTCCTTGTCCTGGCACTCTGGGACTCCAAAGTCCCTCTTGCAGCTCTCTTGGAGCCTCTTTAGGCACTGGAAGAAGCTCTGAGATCTCCCTGGAGCCTTCTCCAGGCTGCACAACCCCAGCTCTCCTAGCCTAGTTCCTGTTCTACACATCTTCACTGATCTGGTTGTCTTTATTCTGGCCTGATAAAGCAGCACATCTGCTGCTGTGCTGAACAACCATTCAGCTCTAGTTTAGCTTAACCCAATACATCATGAAATGGAAGAACTGCAAACAGCTACTCCATCTCTCTCCTCAGGTTTTGCAGGCTTTTGAGGAAATTCCACTGTGCAGCATTTTGGAACAGATAAAAGAAAAACACAATCTGGAAAAAGTGAAAAAAGTAAGTCAGCTCATGGCAACATTTGCCAACTGCTACTTTAAATGAATTGTTCTCTATTCTTTGAAGTCTTGGTGTGCACTGTAGTGTTGGGATTCTTGTTAAAGCAAATGACTATAATGAAATAACAAATATTTCTAAAAAGTGGAAGTTGATGACATTGTCATTTGGCCCTGTTTTAGTTGAGATTTGTCAGTGTGATGAAGAGGTACTCTAGGACAATTCTTAAACATTGTGCAGGGGGTTGCTTTTCAATATGTTCTCTTCCTGTGGTCGGGTGTTCAAGGCTGGATCTTCCTGCGATCTTGTTCCACTGATCACGTAGCTGCATGTGAAATCTAACCTCTCAGGAAAGTAGATTTTTACCTATTTTATTTACTTTTTCTTTTCTTTTTTTTTTTCCTTTCAGAAACTTGTGAGAAATGCTGCTTTTGGGAACTTTTTTGGAGTTATGGCTCTGTTCCAGTCTGGGCGGCTTGTGAAGGTAACACTGCTGTCAGGTGTGTCAGTTCTGGTTCTGGGGCTTCTGATGTGGAAATAGGATTGACAGAGAAAGGCTGGGGCACTGGGTAATCGATGCAATGGCACTTGAAGCATCGAGTTCATTTCTATTGGGTAATCCATGGACTCTTTGTGCCTTTTTAGTGTCTGTTCCTGAGTAGAATGTAGGAACTGTGTCAAATAGTGCAGGAGGTTCCTGCCTCTCCTGGAAGGAAGGGGTCTGTTGGCATATCCAGCTGGAAAACACCATTTTGGAAAAAGCTCAGTGGCCTATCAAGAAAGAACTGTGTGTTTCTTATTGCAAGTAGGCATAAACATCTAAAGAGTGGATTATTACCTGAGCCTTCAGCTTAATTTCTGATATATGTCCTCTGGTTTTGGCTTCTCTTTCCTTTCTAGGACCGGAAAGCTCTGCTGGAGAGCATCCAGCTTCTCCAGCAGCTGACAAATCACCAAACACACCTCAGAGACCTCCCACGCAAAACTCTTATTGACATCACGTCTGAGGTACAGGCACAGCGAGTGGGGTTGGGGGGGCAGGGTGGGGAGAAAGAGGGGCCTTGGCTTTGGGGTGAGGTTTTCCTTCAGTTTGTTCACAGCTGGAAGTTACAGGGGGTGTGGAAGAGGGAGTTGTAAACTGTGGGAGCTGTCCCTCTATTGCCTGTGGGCAGATGCTTGTGTTCTGGGAAGGGTGCTCTGGTTTAGCTTAGTTTGACTTCATTGTGGACAATCCCATAGTCTGTTTCCCAGCTCACCTGCTTGGATGATGTGTTGGACCATCTCCTCTTTTGAACAGATGTGTGCTGAAAGCTCTGAATAGCAAACTTTTTTTATGCACCAAATCTGGGCCTAAGGTTGAATTTTGGCCTGTTGGGAATGAAATGATGTAGGGACAAGGAATAAAGGACTCTGAGTATGTAGTAAAAGAAAAGAGTTTACTTCCTTTTTTTAAAGTGGACGTTGTTTGTAGATATGAAGACTAGCAGTGTTAAATAAAAATAGAGAGTTGCCTTGTGCGTGGGTTGCCCGGCCTGGGTTGTCCAGGCAGAGCAGTCAGAGAGCAAGAGAACAAGTGCAGCTGGAGTCAGTTGACCAGAATTGCTGTCTGATGACAACATACTGTGCTACTCCCCATGGTTAAGCACCTGGGACTGCCTGGCAGTCATGGACACATCCATTATTTATTTTTCATTGTGTCACCATAAAGACTGCTTCTAGATTTTCCAGAACACTGCAAGCTTTTAGTAAAATGTCCTCCAATGCAGATACTTTAATGTACTAACTTCACTGCAAGTTAGTAAAATGCCCTCAGATGTTTCTCATGTGCTTTCACCCTCGTTCCTGTCTAGGTTCCTGAAACTGTGTTTGAGGAGGTCCTGTTTGACATCTTGCAAGGTGACCTCTCTTCAGCCTTCACATCTCCAGAGAACCTGCACCTTTTGCTTGTGGGTATGCAGAAATTCCCCGGTGTTCTGAAACCTAAGAAACTGAAGAAGCTGTTTGGCTCACCTACTGTTGTAAATAAGGAAAATATTTCCAGGTAAGATCTTAAATAGGGACGTTTAAATGAACATTCCTTTTCTCTTGGCTAGCAGTGAGAGAAATGTGGCTGTGATTCTGATACCTGCTTGTATTTGCCACTGCAGGTGCTGGTAAGGGTTAGATGTTAATTGTTATGCAGGTTCCCAAGTTATAGTTGTGTTGTTTCTCCCAGGAGGCACAGCCTGCAGTTCTTGGGAAATGTTCCGTGTCCTTTGGCAGGATGAATTTGGCCTTCAGCAATTCCCTTCCAGGTCAGATCTCTCACATTATTTTATTTATTCTTCTAGACTTGTAGAGCTTCTGAAAAGTGCTGCCAAGTCTGAGAAGGAAGACAAGAAATTGCCCAGTGTAGTATATGATTTGCTACAAGTTGCACTGAAGGAAGGTGCCTTTGAACTGTTCTGGAATGAAGTTGTGGAGAACGGGCTATTGAAGGAGAAATCAGGACCTGTGAGGTTTGTTTTAACATACACTGTTTGTTGTTTCCCATCTTCTCCTTCCGTTTCTTGACCCAGGGGTTTTGACTTCCATCTCTCTGCATGCTCCTGCAGCCTGCCCCAGCACTTGCTCTCTGTCTCACCCCTGTGTGTGGATTTACTGCTGTGCCTTAGCCTGAGGGAGTGTTCTTTGTTCCCACTCAGTTATGTGTGCTACCGGTTGCTGGGCAGTGCTCTCCCCTTGCTGTCCACGGAGCAGCTGCAGGTGGTTCTCAAAGGGAAGGTGATGCTGCACTATGGAGAACACGTGGTAGCGACTCAGGTAGGTCTTTGGACAAGCTAAAGGCCATGTCTTGAGCACAAATCATCTCTGCCCCACTTCTAGTTTCAAATCATCTTGCTGAAAAAAAGTTTATGTAATTTTAGACCTTGGACTCTTACTAAAAGCAAGGTTGTTGTTTGACCACTGGTTGCAGTGGACTGAGTATAGCCTGGGTTTGATTGTCATTGCCTATTTTAAGGGGGGAAGAACAGTTCAGCACTGCCCCACCTGCTTTCATTGCTGCTGCTGAGAAAGCTCTAATGATGGGGGAAGCAGAGGAAGGGCAGCCCTCAGCAAATTGAGTGTCATGTGTCGTCCTTTAACAGTCCCTTTGATTTTGTGTGTCCAGAAGCTCCTTTTTGTTTATCATTGTGCTGGGTGTCGCATGAACATTGGAACGCAAAGACAAAAAGGGGCAACTCGTGCTTTTGTTTGTTAGGGCTTGTTTCAATAAGCACATCTGAGGTTAAAGCACAAAATTTATTTGGAATGGGATTTTGGAACTCCTCTTCCTCCTTCCCTTCTGGGAAGCCAGCAAACAACATGACCCGGCAATAAATGGAGGAAAAGTAAAAGGGGAATACTGATAAAAATGGGTATAAGCTTGGCTTTCTGTGGTAACACAATCCCAAACCTCCTCACATGGGCCCAAAAATAGTTGTTGTCTCTTGGGAGAAATAGGTCTGTGTGATCTTTTTGTTCTGTTATCAAAGCAGCAATAGATGTGTGGGTTTGCTCTGCAAATACTGCGTGCCATGGTGCCTCCCTAAATGGACCAGCTTTCTCCAGGATTTATCCACTGGCTTAGGAGTTTTCCTATTTCTTACTTTTTGTGTTTGTTGCACAGTAAATTAGGCTGTGTTCTTCCGTGTTCATCAAAAATTTGTTAATTTGGTTCCTATCTGAAATGTTCAACTCCCCTGAAGATAATGAGACTAAATGGAAGGAGAAGCTCCTAATATTGTTGATGATGAGAGAGTAGGAAAGATCTTAGTTTGAATTCGATTCTGGTTTTGGTGTTTGTTTTGTTTTGTTTCTTAACATAGCTTGTTTGTTTGGGGAAGTAAATGCTGTTACCTTGTACTTCCTTATGGGATTCTGGTGGTTGTTGGAGATGGAACTAGACAAAGCTGGAGTCTGATATTTACTGGCAGTTATCCTCCTGACTCCACTTTCTTTATCAACAAGGGAGCAAATAAACCTGATTTGCTTTTCTTGAGAGGTGATTGATGAATCCCCTGTTGTGAGCTATTAGCCTGTTTACAGTGTCTCTCCTGGAGTTTTTCTCCCAGTTTTCACATTGGTGTACAAGTATTGAGTTCTCCAACAGTGGAAGCAGGAGCTTGCTAAATTGTGTTTTCTATGAGATCTCTTTCCGGGGTTTTTATGTTATAATTGGATGGATTTGTAGTTAATTACAAGTTTCTAGCCCCTTTATTTAAAAGAACAGTGTTCCCTAGACTTTCATTGCTGTTTCTGCCCCTGCCAGGTCACTGTATTGAACGTGACAGTAGACCAAACAAGTTGTTTTATTAATTTAAAAAAAGATGTGTTGGACTTTTGAAATAAAACCACCTCTTCGAGATTTCTCTGGTTAAGCATTAAAATTTTTTCCAGAACAAGTTGAGTGGGACTGAACACTGTGGGGTATGAAAGACTGTAGGGGAATGGGATGCATGGTGAAATGGGACATGTCCTGGTGGTCTCTGTGCTGCTGGACAGTGTCCAAGGCCAGCAGCCTGCCAGCTGTATGCCACGTGGGGCAGTGGCAGGACCGAAGTTAACATTTAGCACAAAACAGCCACACCTCAGGATAGGAGTTTTAGCTTAAACAGATCAACTCCCCCTCCTTTCAGAATGCCTCAATGCTTATGAGACACCAGGGAGAGGAGGTGGCATTTATTCTAGCCCCTGTAGGTCAGCAGGCTCCAGGGCTTCTAGATGAGACTGGATTTGATGGTGGGGAATTTCCCAATCTAGGGAAACTCTAAGGCAGATGATGAGAGAAACACCCTGGAACTTTCACCCAAAATAAAGAGTTGATCAGCCTGGGAGCTCAGTTGCACTGGCCAGCATGTGGTCCAGCCCACTGAAACCTCACTGTTCTGGAAGGTGCAGATTACAGGGCTGGTGTTGGTACATGGCAGGATTCTGTGGTTGCTTACTGCTGTGAGAGGAAGACCATGAGGTGAAATCGATGACTGACTGTAAGCCTTAGGACAAATATTCAGGCACGTGACTTTAATTTACTTACTGCAGCCAAATTCTTTCATGTGATTTACACTGGAAGTGTTCAAGGCCAGGTTGGGCAGGGCTTGGAGCAGCCTGATCTAGTGCAAGTTGTCCCTTCGGGCCCATGGCAGGGGGTTGGAATGAGATGAGCTTTGGGGTCCCTTCCAGCCCAGGCTGTTCTATGATTCTATGATTTGTACTTACAGAGCCACTCAGACTGAGTGTGAAGTTCCTAACCTGCTTCTTTGGCCGTGTTTTTCAGTCTCCACAGGGATTTAAGTTTGCTGCAGAGATGGAGGGATATATAGATACATTTCTGAGCGGCTGCGATGACCCAGAGAGGCAGCTGGCTGTGATGATGGGCTTCTCTACCCTTACCAATCAAGGGAAGCCAGTGTTGTTGAGTACTTCCAGGGTAGTCAGACACCTGCAGGCGGTGGCCTTGCAAAAATACATCTCCTGGCTCAAAGACATGTTCCTCTGGCCAGACTTGGACTGTTGTTTAGACTTCTCAAGTAACCGGCAAAAACAGAACCGGGAAAATGCAGACATGTGAGTACATGGGTATTGCACCTTCCTCTCAACGTTTCCTGGCTCCCTTGCCATGAGCTGACAATTGTTTATTTCCTCTGTCTCAGAAAGTTTAGCCCCAGCATCTGACTCTTTTGCTGGGATAAAATTCAATCCTGCAAATTCTGCAGGCATAGTGAAAACCAGCCAGCCTGCCCAAAGCAGACTGGATCACCAAAAGAGCCTTTTCTCTTCTTTTTCTAGCCCTGACAGTTGCTTTGGAGAATATGTCTGGTGGTTTCCTCTTTCACTACAGCTTCTCAGGTCTTTGTAGGAATTGTGCCTCTCTTTTATCTGTGTATTGGACACACTGGCACTCGGGGCAGGTTATGTGTTACCTGTGCACCTATAAAACTCCACTGACTGCTGCAATTCTCGAAGTGCTTTTTGCTCACCTGCAGAATCTCTGTGTGGTAAACAGATTGTCTTTTGCATAGTAAAAAGCAAACTTGAGAAGATTATATCCCTTCTTTTGTACCTGTTGCTTTGTTGCTACATAACTTTGCCAGTTCTAGTGTAAAGCCTCTAAATACCTGAAAGCCACCTTTTGATGCAGTGGGTTGTGAGGTGTGTATTTATGTTGGGTTATGTTGGTGCTGATTGTGCCCACCTTCTTACTCACAGAGCACAACAGAAGACTGCTCGATTGAGAAGGTGGATCATCCACCGACTGGTTAGCATCACTGAAAGTGCAACAAAAAAAGAAGAGAGCCTGGTGATGGACATTGCCAGGTGAGACTGATGTAAAGACACATGTGCTTGGGATAATTCTGTTTAGCTCAACAGCAGTATTCCAGATAAGCTGTCCCCGTGACACTAAGCAAATCCAGTAATGGAAATGCTCCATAATAAATCATTTAGGAGACTATATTGTGTTTTCAAAATACCTTCTGCATAATTGGACTCACCTGTGTCATAAGTAGTTGTCACTTAAAATCACATTAGTCACATTTGTTTTCCATTCCTATTTGCCTAAACTGCTTGGAGATATTACTTGTAATATCAGGTCTTAATAAGTATTTATCTGTCACTTAAAGTGTCTTGGAGAATATGATCCACATCTGACAGTCTGAGTATTGTGTTTTGTGGCCTTAAGTGTTGGTGCTTCACTTTGTGAAGTCCTGAGCATCTTTTTCTCTTCTTTACCCTGTGTATATTGAGAAAAGGGTCTCATTGTAAACAGTGGCTTTTTTCAGTGCTTGGACTTCCTTGAATGTGGTGCTGTTTGATTTGCACACGTGGGCTTATTTTGCTTTGTTATGACCAATCTAGGCTTTCATTTTGTTGCTGTTTCTGTCTATTCTAGGTTTTGCTTCTTCCATGCTTTCTTTGTTGCTAAGAAAAAGAATTCCCAGATAGCTGAGGCAAGTGTCCTTCCATCAGAGCCCCTAAATGAACGGGATCATATGGAGACAGAAAACTACTTCTTTGGGTAAGGGTTTGACTGCATGCTTTAAGCTTGGAAATTTCTCCTTTTTCCTGAGGATAAGATTAGCTTATGAATGGTAGGGCAAGATGTTTGGAATGGTGGGCTGCTATTGGAGGATTTCTTTGACTCCAGCACCAGGGAATGGCTTTTTTTAAGAAGAACCTGGATGGATTTTTCAAAGATCCATGTTTTGTCCATGGCAAATCTGATGTGTATATGTGAGATGGTATGGCAGGTGTGGAGTTGAGCTCATACTGCTTTTCGCCATAATATTTCCATTGCCTCTGTTGCAAGCTGGAAGGGGAAGGACCCAAGAGGGAGGTGCTTGCGTTGTGCTGGTGGCTGTTGGCTTTCTGTGTGCAAGGTGCTGGTGACTCCACAGCCCTCCCTGTGCTAGGGGAGATAGAGTTGGTAGTAGATGTTTTTAGATGATTGCCAAACCTCAACAGAAGGAAAGCAGAGGACATGGTGGGACAAAGAGTGGGAAAAAACTGAGATTAACAGTGTCCTTGAGAGCACCAGATGTGCTTGGGGCCACCGAGATAATGAGCTCTACACTACTGTCTTGGGTACATGTGTGGGTTGGAAGTTGGGCACTGCCAGTCTGGGCTGCAGTGAGTGACCACAGCTCTGGGATGAGAGTGCTTTGCTGGTGGGAGTTATTTTGGGAAGTGGGAGCAGGCCATTTGGTTCCTCTGACAGTAACATGCTGGCTGTCTTTCTTTGCAGCTTACTTCAGACATTAAACACCCTGCCTGTTTTGGGGGATACAGCAAAGGCTGCAGCCTTGAGAGAGAAGCACGTCCATGGTGTGACTGCAGATGGGAAGCTGTGGATCTCTCTCCTCGTTGAGTATGCCAACAAGCTGCTCTCCAGTGAGCATGTCAAAACTGTGAAACCTTTTACCAAGGAACAGAGGGATATCTGGGAGAGGTGAGAGGCTTGGGAAACTGGGTGCTGGGTTGGTGAAGTGAGAAAGGTGGGAAAGCCCTGGTCGTGGTTTCTCTTTGGGACGGTGACAGAGACGTATTCTCTCTGCCTCCTGCTGTTCTGGTTGCTGTAGCACAGCCATTTCACAGGCAGTGGCAGTTCTTTTTCTTTCCTTTGAGTATCCTGCATCCATGGCTGGGTTTCAGAGTGTCTTTCTGTTTCTTTTCACCCCATTCCTTTCTTCCTCTTCCTTCTATGTGTTAACTATGTGATAGCCATGTCCTTTTCTATTTTTGCTCATAGTCCCTCTCCCAGACATGACTGTAACATCTGCTCATCTTTTCTCCTAATAATGCCTGTACAAACTTCTCAATGACTCTTTTCTGAGTTCGATTTTCCATAAAGGTCTAGCCTTGGCTGTGGTTTTAAGAATGTAGTCTGTGCACAAGTGCTGTTTTATTATAACCCACATTCAGTGAGATCCTATTATTGGGTTGTGTACTATATGTGTATCCAATGCCAATAAATTAAATGTCAAGTACACAAAACAGTACTATAGTTTTGGTCACATTTTTAGTCTGATCATATGAGAAGATTTGCTGTTGTAATTGTGAAAAACTCAGAGAGGTTTCTTTCTTCAGAACACTTCAGTCTGTGAAGAATCTGCAGAAGAAGGAAAACAAATCAGACAGTGCCAAGGTTGGTGCTTTCCAACAACTTCTGCTTTCAGTGGCCATCCATCTTTTCAAGGTAAGACCTCTGAGGAGTATTTCTGTAGTATAAAACAGGCTGATAGCTGGGTTTTCTGAACACCGAGATGGGGAGTTTCTCTGTGTTCAGAGATCCAGCCTTTCAGAACATCTGGTTTCTGAAAATGGGCAACTGGCAGCTAATAAACTGTGATTCTTGCACTGCCCATACACGTGTAGGGGGCAGAGCTTGGCCTCAGCATTAGTTCTGCCCTTGATTTGCTGCTGACTGGAGCAATTTTTGCTTAATTTCGTGGGTTTTTTCTGCGAAAGAGTTGTAGTAGTTGATTGTAATATTGGTACCTGTTTAGAGTGGTCCTCAGAT
The DNA here is from genome assembly GCA_013397815.1 of Aleadryas rufinucha. Classification (NCBI taxonomy): domain Eukaryota; kingdom Metazoa; phylum Chordata; class Aves; order Passeriformes; genus Aleadryas; species Aleadryas rufinucha. The sequence continues at coordinate 10,805 of VZTH01005178.1, forward strand.
TTGGAGCATATTCCTTCTGTTGCTGTTGGTAGTGGGGAATTCTGAGCCTGTTTACTGTCTCCTTGTGATCAAACAGAATCAGTCTGAAACAGTGGATGTTCTGAGCGACCTTCTGAACTGCACAGAGAGGGCATTCAGCAAAGAAGCCAAGAAGAAGAAGACTGGTGAGTCCTTCCTACGGGAAGAAAGGGAGTGGGATTGGTAGTGGTCTGTCAAAGACAGAAGATGGCAGTTCTGCATTAGTGAAGCACTCTCTGTTGGTTCTGGCTTGATGCATTACCCCCAGGAGAATCCCTTCTTCGTTCTCTCTCTGTGCCTTTCTAAGTCTTCTGCTGCAGCTCTCTGTGTGCACTGTCAGTGCTTGTGTCCTGTGTGCCTTGGAAAGGAGAGCTGAGCTCCACAGCTGCCCTCGTTTGGGGGAGCACTCCAAGGGAGTTCACTCTTCCTGAGTCCTTGTTCTGCGTGGGCCATGAGCTTGGCTGGTGGTGAGCTGGTGGTGTCTGCCTGGCAAAGCTGTGGGCTCCAGCACCCAGCAGGCATGAAACGTGTTTCCTTCTTAGCTTGAGTTCTGAGCAAACTGAATGTGTCCTGTGTGTATACACAGCTTGTTTGGAGATGGAGCCTGATCCTTGTTTAGGACCCTCTAGGTTGGGACTTGACCAGGAAAAAGCTTGGCTTGATCTTTTGATTTCCTCTCCAACTATGGTCTTGTTCTCCTGAAATCTGTGTAAATCAATTTGAGGGCACTGTGAAAATAAAAGCTGTAGTTCTTTGGTGGTTTGGTTGGTTGTAGATCAGGATTCCCAAACTTTTGGACTAAAGGATGAATTTCAAATGCCATCACTTTTCATGGGCTGCTGTGACTTCTGATTTCATTGGAAACATTATAAAATGAATATACTTTTGCTGGCCAGCTGCTAATTGCTTTAATGTGGCCAAGCAGGTGTCAGGGGACTTGCAGAACTGCTAATCTAAGCAATGATTTAATAAATAGTAGCTTTTGTTACCTGGTACGGCTTTGCAGTGCTCAAAAGACCATTTCAAGCATGTTTCTCCCTGTGGTTTCTCCCTCCCAGCCTTCTGCTCTGTGTTGCTGAGTGGGTACTTCTAAGAGACAGCCAGAAGGACAATTTTATTTTTTATTCCTTGGTGAATTTTTCTGTAGTTTCTTAGTGATGTACCAACACCTCTTCCTGTCATTGTTTGTTTGTTCCTGTGCAGACATCTCAGAGCCAGGATGGGTTGAGGTGATGGTGGAAATCCTTCTCTCCCTCCTTGCCCAGCCCAGCCTCCTCTTACGCCGGATTTCCAGGAGTGTGTTTGTATGGATATGCCCTAACCTGACCAAGAGGGGCTTGCAGCTGATCCTGGATGTAAGTGAGGCACCAGCAGGGCCTGGTGCTGTTGGCCTGTTTTATCTGTAACAGATGTATGTACAAGCATGGCTCAATTTTGGGTTTAATTTAAAGTCTGCTTGATTTAGGAAATGTCTGATGATGTGTGCTACTGAATTTGAACTGTAGTTTAGAGGGAGTTGGGGCTTTTTTGTTTTTGTTTTTGTGGGGGAGGAGTTTGTTTGTTGTTTTTTTGGTTTTTTGTTTGGTTTTTTTTTTTTTTTTTGGTTGGTTGTTTTTTTACAGGAGCCTGAGATCTGCTAACTTTTAAGCTGTATTATTTGGTAGTTTTAGGCTGAAGAAATTCCTGGGTCAGTTTATATAACTGGTAGATCTTATATGGGAGTATAAATGGTAACATTTCTTTTTTCTAGAAAGGTGCTTTTTTCATAGACATGCTAAAAATAAGTGACACTGAAAATCTGAATTGGTCATACCACTGAGAAAGGTGGTATCTACTGAGAAAATAAAATGTGGATTGCAAAGATGGGCCGTCAGGTACTTTGTGATGAACCAGCTACTTCATTTGTAACAAAGCAAGATGTGTGATGCCACCAGCCTCTTCAGTTTTCTCCACCTTTTTTGTTATTTACAGAAAGAACTTGGCATGTTAACAAGCAGAAAGTTAATGCCCTCACTTAAAATTTCGTTATTTAACTGGTTTACTGTGCTCAAATTTCTCTCTGTCGTACACAAGAAAGGCTTTAAAACAAAACATTGAGAAAACACAAGTCCTTTTTTTTTTTTTGGTAGGTTTTTGACCCTAACCAAGAGCAAAATGAAGAAAGTGCAGTCGTTGTAATGGAAGAATCAAACAAAAAGAGCAAGTCTTCCCAGGACACGGTAATTGTGCCATTGCCAGTGACAAACACTCTTCATATCCTCGATGTATAATGTTTCTCCTGGACTGTGGTAATAGATTAACATCATTTTTCTATTTCAGGGAAATGGCTGTCCCTCTATTAAGATTTATTTTAAAGGTGCAGCACACAAACGGCTTGTTGGAAGTGCATGCTTGAGTCTCTTGGCCTGCTGTTGTAGGTGTGGCTGGTTGAATAGATGGCTTTCTGAGAAGAAATAGCTGCATCCTGAAATGAGCATAGGCCTCTCCTTTTTGCAGCCACAGATGGAATCGTGGCTGTGATGCACAGCCAGCTGGATTCCAGATCTCACTTTTTTAAGGACTGTAGAGATTCAAGTCACAAAGCATTACAGGCATCAGTAGAGAGGAGGGTCAGATGGGAGCTGTTCCTTGGAAGCTTCTCCTTGATACTTATTTAATATGACAGAGAAATCTGTATGATGTTCTGCTTTTAGCTCTTGTGGACACCTGGTATCCCATTCTCTGAGGTGTCTGTACTTGGATCTGAGGGCTAGAAGGAAGGCAGTAGGGGAGGGGAGGGTTGAGGTTTTATTTCTGAACAGTGACACATTGAGAATTGAGATGGGCTTGTATGGTGGGCTCAGGAGATGAACTTTCCTTCCTTAGGATGAGGAAGGAAGCGAGGACTCCTCAGATGAAGACAGCACTGACAGTGGAGATGAGGAGAGTGAAGAAGTTGATGACAATTTTCGCAGTCAGCTGATGAAAGTTCTCCAAGCAGGGAATACTGTGGTATGTTTTCACTGCCTACCTTGATACAGATAGCAGGAGGTTGGGGTGGTGGGAGATGATCTGGTAACCCACATCCTGCCTGAACTCATGCAGTCACAGCCCTGGCAGCCATCTTTGTATGGCACTTGAAACAGCTTGGGATCTTAGATGAGCTGTGGGAATAAGTCACTTGTTCTTTTATCTGTTGTTCCTATGTCTGGAGCATTTTAGCTTGTCCAGTCTAGCCTGACACAGCTTGTGCTCCTGCCTGTAATCAATGAGACTGATGTGAACTAAAGCACTGAAATACTGTTACGTGTGTTGGCTGGCCTGTGTGGGGGAGTGTTCCCTGAAGGCCACTCTGCAGACTTACTGTAGCAGTGATAGAGTTTGGTTTAATGATTCCAATAAAGGTTGCAGACATAGCAACATACGGACCCCTTTGCTGAAGGAGGAGCAGCACAGAGGGAGTCAGGTCAAAACCTCAGCCTCTTTCCTCTTCTGATCCTCTCTACATGTTAGTGCTGTGCAGCCAGATAACCTGATGGGAAATATAAGTGAGATTTCTCATGGGCCTGAGCATCTGTGTTCCCTCCCTACAGTATTACTCTGGGTTAGCTGTATCCCAGCTATATGGTCTTGGCTCTGGTTCCCTCCCCACTGTCTTTCTGAAGTATATGAATTGATGAGTTGGGTTTTGTCTTCTAAAAACAAAAGGAAGGAGATGAGAGTGATGAAGAGCTGGATGATGACGCTATGATGGCTCTTGACAAGAACATCTCAGCCCTTTTTGCTGAGCAGCAGAAACGGATCCAGGCGAAGAAAGATGAAAAAGACAGAATGCGGAAGGAGAAGATCCTACGGAGGGATTTCAAGGCTAAGGTGGGAGAGGAGTGTTTGGTGTGAAGACCTCTGGCTTAGTAGCATGTTAGTTGAAGCCTGTGCATGCCATGTGCTACTTAACACTGAACAGCTTGGACATTCCCATGTCTTGAGCTCCTGGAAGCTGGGACTGGATTGTTCTGGCTTTGTAAAGCACCTGGCACACCACTGTTGGGTCAGTGACTGGGGCTTCACAGGCCTCTTTGAAAACCAGGATTGTGCTGTCAAAAAGTGCACTGTGGTTTTCATTAGCTGATCTGAAATGCTTAAATTTGTAAGATCCTTTCCTGCAGCTACCCAAAGATGCCTGTCAGTTTTTGTAAACTGGACAAACGTGGTATTCCTTAGTGAGACATGCGTAAAATACCTCGGGTCATTTTGCAACATAAGCTTTTTTTGGCTTGTTAATGTCCATAAAATCAGGGGGGATTGTGATTAAACCCCCTGGTTGGTTGTGACTGTAATGCTGAGTTCAGGCTCCCTGGCATCAGCATGGACCTTCTGGGACATTCCAGCATCCAGGGACAACGCCAGCCGCTCCCAGACAGAAGTGGGAGTCAGGAGTCAGGTTAGCCAAGGTGAAGGCTGAACAGTGAAGAGAGCCAGTGATTCTACTTCATTTCCCTTTTGATGCTGCTTTATGAAAAAGTCTGATTTTATGCTAATGCACTGTCTGGAATTCAAGGGGGGCTTGCAGGGGTGAGAGCTGTCAGTCAGTGGTGCTAACAGGGACCTGTGCCAGGTTAGAGTCACTGCAGGTCTGGCCAGGTGACATTGATTCTTGTAACTGTTCTTTCTGAATGGTGTCACTGCACAAAATAGACTTGAAACCAACAGACAACTCTTAATCTTCAGTTTCAAATTTTAATCTTCAGTGTCAGATTTTAATTTTCAGTTCCCCATGCCCTAACTGTACAAGTGATACCAGAAGGTGTACAGATCTCAGCTGCAAATAATTTTCTTCAGCCCCCTCCAGCTGCTCAAAACCTACTGGTAGCTGCTCTGTGTAAATCCATCTTGTTTCCTGTGGAGGCCGGTGGACCTAGGGACCAGGAGAGTCCATGGGTGGGACAGTCCCTAGGTCTAAAGATCCTCCCCAGGTTAGGGAGACAGAAGAGGCCTCTCCCAGGATTCCTTAGTTATGTTATGTTAATGTACCCCAGTTCTGCTTCCCCTGGTTGGTCCATTGGCCTGCCCACTCCTTGTTACCTTACATGTCCCTGTGCTAGAAGGTTCTCCCTTCCCTGTTCCCCCACTGGCCCCTGCTCCCTCGCCACTCCGAGTTTCCCTGTTGGCTCCCATACCCCAGCCCTGCCTGTGCACCGCCCTTGTGCCCTCAGATTATTGGTCCCTGATGCTCTCTCTTCCCCTACTGACCCTGTATATAAACCTGGACCCTCTCATGTTGTGTGTCTTTGTCCCTGGACCCCTTCCTGTGTGTGGCTGACATAAACCTCTCCCGTGGAACCCCATACGAAGACCCTTCCTGTCTCTCTGTCATTGACTTGGCGAAGAAGCTATCCAGTGTGTGTGTGTGTGTGTGAGTGTGAGAGAGTGTGAGTGTGTGTGTGTGTGACTGTGACTGTGTGTGTGAGTGTAGTGGCCCTGTTGAGCCATTTCCTTCTGGAGACACTTTCAGAAGGTCGTGGCCCCCTACCAAGCGCAGCCACCACGACAGTTTCCCTGTCCGCTGCACTCCTCACGTCAGTAACTCTGTGTTTGCAGGTGTTGGATCTGATTGATGTGTTCCTGATTAAGCAAGCAGAGAACCCCTTGGTGTTTGATATCATTGAGCCCCTGCTTCAGCTGATTGAACAGTGCATGAGCTCAGACTCTGACAAGCAGGAGGTTGACTTCCTCCAGAAAACAGCCAGTATCTTCAAGTAAGTGTCCTTAGCTCTCCAGATAATAGACAATGGCTTTGATAAACAGCTGTGGTATTGGTTGAACACCAGGAGCTGGTCTTTCTAAGGTTGAAGGCAATTGCTATGCTTACAGATCATGTAGGATTAGATTACCAGCACCACACACATACACAGTGCTTAGTCATAACCTGCAGGAAAGGAATTAGGGTCTGGATTTTCTATGCTAAAGGACTTCCAAGTGTCAAGCCTATTTGCAGGTGGAAGCCTCAAGAGCAAACACAGGTATTGCATGTATGGAGCCATGACACTGAATGGGCCTCTGACCTCTGAGTCAGACGTGCAACAACTCCCAAGGCTTATAGAATTGCTGCTGTGGCTGGAACAAACTCTCAGCAAGTCATTTCTGAGACAGGCAGAGTACAAATTCTCTGTTCCAGGCCAGAAGTGAGGGATGATACCACCCAGCCAGACTTAACTCACAGTGTGTCACATGTGTCCTCTGTGCACCACTTCTTGACATCCTCAGCATTCTCTGAAACATTTTCAGAGCTCCTCTCTTGCCCCAGTTGAGAAGCAGCTGTGAAGTAACAAGGTTTGAGGTAGCCAGTCCCCTTTGTGGGAGCTGTGAAGGAAAGTCGGCTCTGATGCCTAAATTTGTGCATGAAGGTGAATTGTGGTGAGTGTCCTCACCCTTCCTGCCACAGCCATGTGCTGCCCACAGCTAGCATTGTTTCTTATCACTCACTGTGTTCTGGTTTGTTCTCACTCACCCTGATAAAGTGATAAGTGCTGCTGGCCATGTGTTCCCCAGAGCTGTCTGTAGGTAATGGCTTTGGGTTTGTTTCAATGCTGTGCAGGAACTCGCTGTGCCGCAACAAGCAGTACTGCAAGAGAGTGGCCTCCCTGCAAGAAGATGTGCATGCTTTAGTGCAGAGACTTGTCAAGAAAGCCTGCAAGCACACCGACTCTGCAGTGGCTCTCTATTACTTCAGGTGAGTGTTCACAAGGAGCGTCTCTGCTGATGCTGGGAGATCTGAGCAGGTGTGATGTTGTGTGTTAAGAGGCCTGGGGAGCGAGAGCCTTGCAGAAGGTTTGGTACCAGCCTCTGTGTCTTATATAAGGACTAGTCAGTCCTGGCAGTCTGAAGCATTTTCAAACACGTCTGTTTTTTGGTGATTGTCTTTTATAGCTTCTGTGATACAGAAATGGTCTGGTACAGCTTTGCTGCTGCTGCTGGGAAGTGCTTTCTTGAGGCTTCTTCTGAGAGTAATGCAGTGTGTGTGATTCAGTGGGGGATGAGTGTAATTCCTAGTCAACCTGTGATGATTGTTCTTTAAATGCAGTGTTTACTGTCTCTGTGATACCACAATGAGGACAATAGTGATCGAGTCCTGACTGTACATACCAGTATTTTCTCCTTTGCTGCAGAACACAGGAAAATTAGGATAAGCCAGATGTGTATTTGTTAGAAAGATGAGTGATCTTGTTGTTCCGTGGTGTAAACAGGAGTGCCATTTACCAGCAGAGGCTCTCTTGTGACATGCAGCCAGTTTCACGAGGACTTTCATGCTCAGTTTGGGATTTTTCAACTCAGGTGTGTGTGCAGTGGGTACCATGTTGCATAGTCAGCCCAGGGCCATTGGACAGTGTTGTCTCTGCAGCACATCTGCCCCGTGGCTGTGCAGGAACCGTGGTACTTCTGGCAGCACGGGGCTGGCTGTGTGTGCTGCATGGCTCCCTGACAGCTTCCCAGCAGTGGCAGTCCTCAGTGGAGCAGTGCCCAGTAAATACTGCATTTTCCAAAGGCACAGAGGTCTGCATGCTCTCCCAATGGATATGCCTGAGTTCTCCAGCACGTGGCAGCTGGGGCTGAGAGGCCATGCTGCAGCACTGCCTGAGCTGTGCAGGCTCAGAAATCCTGGGCAAGTGCAGAACTCTTCCAGCAGTGCAAAAGCATGGGCTTGAGGAAACCAGGCTGAGAGTGGGCATATCTGACTGTGATGACAGATAATGAAATGATTCAGCTTCCTAAGATTTCTCTGTCTTTAGGTCTGGCCAGAGTGGGTTAGACTGAGAGAAGGGGCCCTCTCAAATTCTGTAACCATCTTTGCTACAGAATAAGCTGCCTGTGCTGCTCGGCCTCTGCCCTGAGGTGGCTTTGCAGTGGCACTGTGGTAACTGCTGTGTTCTCCCCTTTTCTTTTATAGTGCCTCGTTGTACCTGCTCAAAGTATTGAAAGGAAACATGTCATCAGCTCTTCCTCCCCCTGAGCCAGAGGAACAGAGTGACAGCAGAGCAAAACAGGTGTGTCAGGTAAGACACGAGGCTGCTCCTGAGGATGTGGGTTTTGCCAGTAAAGCTACATTACCTGGCTTTGCTGAGTGGGCCTTGCTTGTTCATTGTCACTGGGCCTGGTGCTTGCAGGTACCTGTCTACATGATTTCCATAACACTGAAAAGTTCCCCATCCCTTTCTGGCCCTCACCCTCCTGCCTTTCAGTGCCTGCTTGCCCGTAGGCACAGGGGCAGCTGATTCAGTGGACCCAGGTTGATGTCCAAAGAAGCCTGATGTGTGTTTGTGCTGTTCTCCTCCCTGATTTGCTGTTTTTTCTGTTAAACTCCTGGCAGTCACTCTGAGGTTTTTTCCAGAGGGTGCTGAGGAGCAGGAAGACACAGAACAGTGGTGGATGAGAGTAAACTCCCATTCCCCTGAGGTTTGGTCTAAGGTGGAGAGTGAAGGGTGAAGAGTGTGTGGAGCAGCCCTGATTTCGGTAGTAGTTGTTTGGAGGGAGACTTCATCTGATTGTGCTACAGGTGTCCATTACTAGAGGACCTTTAGTCTGATCCCCTTTCACCTACTGCCTCTGCTGCATTTCACAGGTCTCAGAGTATGGTGACCCTTTATATTGGGCAGCCCACTGCAGTCACCTCCACTAGAAACATAGCAAGTAGTTTCTCAGTCTCACCAGCTGACCCTGACCTTGCCTCTGAACCCCTCAAACTGAGCACAGGAGTTATTGCTTTAATCCTGCTGACATCTTGTGGGGTAGAAAAATAAATGGAGCTCCCTCATGGAAATTACACACATTGAGGTATTACTGGAGGCTGCAAAGACAGCCAGTGTTTCTAGGGCTTAGTGGGAAGTGGAGGGTGTAATCCAAGTAGCTCCTGTGCAGTGCTGGGCCTTTTGTGAAAGAAAAACAAAATGGGAGGTCTGGGGGGAATATAAACAACATACTTGACTTTGAGGCTAGAGTGAGACATGCTTCACAGCATCCTTGTGCAGCTTCACAGGGAAGCATCTTATTGCAATGGGAGCAGAGCTCTGGTCCTGACCAGGCAGGGACAGAGCCAGGAGCTGACGTGAGCTGCTGGTTTGAGGGAAGTGACAGCTCAGTTGATGTGATGCTGCTGGTGCTGACGTTGTGCTGAGACCGGGGAGGTTTTGCTGTGAGGAGCCAGAGACAGAGGTGTGGTGTGTTTCCAGTGAGCTGTGCTTTGTGAGCATAATTTGGGGCTTTTCAATAAGCAGGAAAGTGGAACTAGAGCAGACACTAGGATGCAGTAGCCAAATTTACGGAAAAACTGTAGAAGTTTTTTACAGTAAATATATGCATGGAAGGAGGAATCAATTTTTTTCCCCTGCAGACGTGTGTGTCAAGTAAGTGCTATGTAGAGACACTCAGCTAGAAAAACTGAGGTCACATATTTCAAGAGCCATCTGCCTTGTTCCACTTTAGCCTGTGTTCAGCTGCAGTAGCACTGGGAGTTTGACCTGAGAACGGGACACCACCTTAACATGGCTTTAACTTTCCATGGGGCCAAGGAGAGATTCCTCGGGCACACGTTCACTACTGTGAAGATTACAGCTTTTTTCCTCCTGGGCCCTGATTTTTCACTCTTCCTGAAGAGCAGTACTTCCCTGGCAATATGAGAACAGTCAGGAACGCTGGGATGCAGTGCTCCATACTTGGCTCTTCAATGACTCCTGTTTGTTTAGATCCATGTAGCCTGAGCAGGTCTCAGCTGGTTGCTGTGTGTCTGGGATTCTTGTTCCCCAGCAGAGGGGGATATTGGAGCATGGACACAGTTTTGGGATTGCTGGATCCCTGATCAGTGCTGGGGCTTGTCTGCTGAGTACCTAGGAGTCCTGGACATAGCTGCTGAGTGTATGTAGATACAGAGATGTACATACACTAAAATCTACAGATTCAAGTACCTCTTCAGCTGAGAACACCATGTGCACAGCCCAGCTACTGCAGGATGGGCTTGGAGTGCTCTGTGAGCCTCAGGTATTAGACATGCCCACCACAAACCTAGAGCACAGCCCCCACGCTACGTGGAGTGTGTATAGTCCTACTAGGAAGCTGTGCTGCCCTTTGGTGACAAGGTCATATGGCTGTCAGTGCCTGGGAGAGCACATTTGGGGCCCACTTGGTTGTTTCTTCATGGTTCTGTGTCATATCTCAAGTATATTTAGTTGTTGGAAAAATCTCTGAGAAACGATGCAAATTAATTTATTCATTGTTAGTGATTCATTCTTGTGTTTCACTGGAAAAGCTTTTGTTCTGGTTTTTTTCCCCTACAGCTTTTGAACCCAGGTTGTTTGAATGTGAAGAAGGTGGCTGTTATCTATCAGCAGGCACTGACCCAGTTCCTCAGTAAAAGGAACAGTCCCCTTACATGCTCCATGTTCCATGATCTCTTCAAACGCTTCCCAGTAAGTGCTGCTGACTCTGTGCTGTGTTGTCCTCTGCTGGCTCCAAAGTATGGTTATAATTCTGGGGAAAGTAGGGAGAGAAACTTCTCTGCTTTATTGCAGACTTTTGAAACTGCTGTGAGGTTTCCTTGGATCTTCACCTGCTCAGACTCTTAATACTGCATGTTTTTATAGCAGCACTGCAGGAGGCCAGGATCTTATTTATGGTTTGGGCTGGGATACTGCATGCAGAAAGCAGGTGAACAGAAGGCTGCTCTTTAAAAGATAGCTTAAGAAGCTCTAATTTTTTACCAGTATTCAAGACAGCATGGAGGAGCAAGTTTTGCACAAAGGCAAAACAGGTCACCTTGTTTGAACAACCAGTGTAGCTCCTGTCCAGCCCTGCTCTGACTGCATGCTCAGTTTCTCAGTTTTCTTCCAAGAAGGCTGAGGAGTGTAAAGTCTAATTGGAATCTAATCTCCAAGCCTGATAATCAGTGTGAGTGTCTGAAATGTTTGAGGTATTTCCTGCAAGCTTGACCTGTGCCTGGGGCTGGTCTCCACTATGAGGACAGCCAGTTTTTAAGAAACAGGCCTTGGGCCTGAATGTCATACAATTCTCCAGGGATTTTTAGGTCAGAGCAAGCTAGAGACAGCTGCCAGAAGCCCTTTCTCAAAACCTTTTAGAACTGATGTCTGATGTGAGGGTGGGAGGAGCTGTAGGCTTGTGTAACTGGGGGAAGGTGCTTTCAGACTCTGAGGGACTCCATCCAGGAGAGAGTTCCTCTGCTTGCCAGGTTTCTCAGGACACCAGCCCATGATGCTGCATACGTGAGTCTGAGAAATGGAGGGAGAGCAGGGTTGTGTGTTGCCCACATGGACAGCAAACTTAAGATCCCATCTGCAGGCTTCTAGAGCCCATGGATTCCATATGACTGTTCCTTGTAGAAATGTCTTTTAAAATCACCACATGCACATGTCTTTCTAAATACCTCCAGGGATGGTGACTCAACCACTTTCCTGAGAAGCCTGTGTGAGTGCCTGACAACCCTTTCAGTGAAGAGGTTTTTCCTAATACCTAATGTAAACCTCCCCTGGTGCAACTTTAGGCCCTTTCCTTTTGTCCTGTCATTTGTTCCCTGGGAGAAGAGACCAACCCACACCTGGCTACAGCTCAGCACGTTCTCCTTTGCCTGGGACTGGGGCTCTGCACAAAGTGAACTGACACTACAGAAAGTGTCAGCCACATGCAGACTTCAGTCATCACTAGGCAGAACACAGGGGGTGAAAAATACTTGCCTGATTTTTCCAAGTGAATAGAGGTGAAGAGTTTTGCTGCTGCGTTTTGTTGGGATCAAAATTTCACTCAGAGGTGGTGTGAACAAAGCTATTAATTTTCAGATAAGCTGTTGCTGATTTCTGGGCAGTTCTCTTTCTTGTGTCATTTTCTTTTTGCTCAAGAAGCTGTGTAAAATATAGACTGTTTTGCTTGAAAAACAAACTGCTGTCTGTCAACAAACCACTAATAAGAGACTGTGTCTTTCTTTGTTACAGATCATGTGTAAGCCATTAGTAGATACTCTCGTTGAGTTCATCACAGCAGCAGCCAGGCAACATCAGCAGGTAAGAATGAAAGTAAACAAGCAAAGCTGTGTAACAGTCATTCAGAGAAGTCACTTAAACACGGCAGCTCAGATGATTTTTAATGTGTTTATAATATGCCTTTAGGGCTGCCCAGTTTTGGAAGTGGCTTCCAGGGGGTCCAGAGCTTTTGCAAATACTGCCTTGCTCCTTCAGGTGTGTGAAGTTGTGGAAGCACCACACAATATATCCACAATCCTGGGGGTTCTTTGGTAGCATCTCCTTTAAAAACTGCCTGCAGCTTTCAGGGTTGAGGCCAGATGGTGGTAGGCATTGACTCCAGTTGCTTATTCCTTGATTACTTCCTTCTTGGTGAGATGTTCCTTGGTATTGATGGAGCATGCTGTAATCCCTGCCTCCTCGTGCTATCTCGAAGTCAGCTTCTGTGCCTTGCTGGCTTGTCCTGCATTTCTAGTCCATGTGCTGCTGTGTTTAGTTTAAAACCACCTGTACCACAGATCTGATTTTTGATGGTTGGTTGCCTGTGCCTGACTAACACAAAATTAGTGGGGCCTTATCAATAAAACATTGCAGGGTGAGTGCACAGCTCAGTGTTGCTGGTGCAGGGAATGAGGCCTGTCTGGATTTTCACTGCAGTGGGGGGGTTTTCCACACAGTTAATAACCAAAAACCCCTCTAGGCCAGTAGCACTGTCTCAAACTTTCCCAGCCCCCAGCTGTACCCTGTGCCTGTCTCCTGCAGAAGTGCATCCTAGATTGATCTTTCTGTTTCATAAATAGCTGTTTTATTGTTTCTGCTCGTTGGAGGGAATGTGAAGGGGTAGGTATGTGTTTACAGTAGGGCTGCTCTACACTGTCAGTGTAAATTGCAGTTCAGACTGTTTCACCCAACAGGAATGGCTTTGATTTAAAGAAGAGCAAAAAAAGGAAAAAAAAGAGTGAATTAAGCTATTAATAATTTCAGTGGATGGTAATAAGGATGTGTTACACAAATAACAGATTAATTGTAAGGCCTATGCTTGATCCCATCCTCAGGAGACCAGAACAGCATCCCAAGCAGACAGCTGCATTATGTGGGTATCTTTGCTTCTCCACAGGGAATGGCATTGTCCTTCTACCAGGGCTTCCACAAAGCTGCTCGAGCTTTGTTTGCAGAGCCTGTTTGCCTGTGGGTGGGAGGAGCAGGGGAGGATGTGTGGAGTGTGTGGGAGCTGGGTACAGAACATGGATATGCTGCTGTTCAAACAAAGGCACGTGGAGAGTGAGCTCTCCAAAGCCTGTGGAGCTTGGAGTTGCAGCTTTACATTTTTTACACAGTGCTTCCTTCTCAGGAATTCTGGCTTCCCAGCACCAAACGTCCAGTTTGTCAGGTCCTCAGTTAAATTTTCCCACTGATTCTCAATGCAAATGTGCTTTGGTGGGTGGGGTAGAAGTCAGGTTAGGTGGGTGTATATGGCAAAGTGACATGGGTAAAGCAGGGGGATAACCTCTCCCTGGCAGTTTCTGGGAAAATGAGGTGGAAGGACTCAGCTTCCAAAAGGGCTGTACTAACTCAGAGTCCTGAAGACACCAGAGGTTTCATGATACTCTGAATTTGGCCAGCCCTGATGACTGAGAGGCAAGTGGGGTGGTCTTCTAGCCCTGAATATTGGCTTCTCATCAGCTTAGTCCCAGGGACTGGAGGCTTAATTTCTCTTCTGCCACTCCTGTGGTGATTGTTCCCAGATATGGCTGCTGCATCTGTATGGACAGCTCATCCCACTGGGGTTCTGACTTGGCTCTGCAGATACCTTCAGGAGGGTGTCCCCAGGGCCGTGCCGGGTGGGAAGAGCCGCACTCTGCACGGGAAGGTGGAGGCTCAGCTCTGNTAAATTTTCCCACTGATTCTCAATGCAAATGTGCTTTGGTGGGTGGGGTAGAAGTCAGGTTAGGTGGGTGTATATGGCAAAGTGACATGGGTAAAGCAGGGGGATAACCTCTCCCTGGCAGTTTCTGGGAAAATGAGGTGGAAGGACTCAGCTTCCAAAAGGGCTGTACTAACTCAGAGTCCTGAAGACACCAGAGGTTTCATGATACTCTGAATTTGGCCAGCCCTGATGACTGAGAGGCAAGTGGGGTGGTCTTCCACTTCTAGCCCTGAATATTGGCTTCTCATCAGCTTAGTCCCAGGGACTGGAGGCTTAGTTTCTGTTCTACCACTCCTGTGGTGATTGTTCCCAGATATGGCTGCTGCATCTGTATGGACAGCTCATCCCACTGGGGTTCTGATTTGGCTCTGCAGATACCTTCAGGAGGGTGTCCCCAGGGCCGTGCCGGGTGGGAAGAGCCGCACTCTGCACGGGAAGGTGGAGGCTCAGCTCTGGGCAGGTGGCTTTTATTGCCTGATAATGAGCCCTGGGGCTCTGGCCCAGCAGGGCTGCTGGCCACTGTCCCAGCCAGCCTGGGGGAGGAGGAGATGTACCTTCAGGTTGAGCTTTAAGGCAGTTGTGAACAAAATGAAAAGCAAAGAGGATGTGAGATGGATGATTCCTTCCTCCTCCCCCCACAGACCTGGGGAGTTTGTGAGAGCAGCATGGAGGCTGGGGGCCTGTTCCACATCTCCTCCCAGCCAGACTGGCCCCTGCGTTTTTAGGGCCTCTAAGCAAGATCTTGTGGCCACTGGCCTACGTGCCCAGCTCTTACTTGAAGGAGATCTGCTCTTGCTGGGGCCTCTAGTGTAAAGTTAAACTTGATCATTAAGTGCTGACCCTGGAGCAGCCTGGCTGAGGTGGTTTGCAGAACACAGTGTACAGCAAGGCCTGGGGTCTGGTCAGGAAACAGCAAACCTGACCTGTGTGTGCCCTGCTGTTCTGTGCCTGCTGCTGTGGCTGCTGCAGGTCTGTGAACCTCAGTTTGTGGGCAGTGGTAGCAGAAGATCCTGTAGAAGTGCAGGAGCTATCCAGATGCTGCTCAGCTGGCACTGGCTTGGAGAGGAGCAGTCTGGCCTCTCCTGCCCCAGCCATTTGTCCCCACTGACCCTGGGGACCTCAGTGTCTGCCTGCTGTCCAGGTGTTTGTGCATTTACATCACAAAATGGGACATGAGGATGATTTGGCTGAAAATTTATCTTGCCCTTGCACACACACTTTTTTTTCTCCCTTTTGCCATGTTAAAGTTAACTTCAGTCAATTCACAGGTCTTGTTCAGGGCAAAAGAACAGTTTGTTTGGGGGCAGGAGTATCTGGGTGAAAGCTGTGATTTATTTCATCAGAGGCAGTGCTCATTAACATGAAATTATGGCTTCTGTGAAGTCAGTACAAGAATATTGGAAAGGAGAGATTGTCTGTGGACTGTTGGCTGTAGCTGATGACCCAGGCAGCTGGGTCTTTCACTGCTGCAGCCTTTCTGTGCATCCTGTCTCCCTCAGTTGGTCACCTCTAAACCCTGGAGAGCAGCAAACTCTCAGTGGCAGTGTTGTGTCTTTATAGACAGAGGTGTTTGTAGCTATTGGATGGGTGTTACTTGTCTTTCTGGGAGGTACTTTTCTTTGGCCTGGGTGTTTGCTGTAGAGTGGGGTGTTTTGGAGATCTCCAAAGGTTGCATCTTGGTGAAGAATTCAGCAAAAGAAACTTTAAAACAAAAACTTCATATAGTGTGACTGCCATTGTTAGGCCTTTTCCTCTGACACTGTTCCTACGTGCCTAAAGGAGCAGTGAGGTTGTTCAGCTCCAAGTTGAAGTAATCTGTGAGATAAAACAACACTTTGGGGGGTGGTGAGAGCTCTCAAAGCAGTGTTAAGTGTGGCTCACAGTGATTGGGTTGGTAGGTTTTCTTAGCAGTAAGCTCAACCTGTATAACAAGTTTTAAACTGGAAAGGTGCATTTGCAGTGGTCTTACTGAGACTGAACTTGAGACTGAAGCTTGTACCTGTGGCCAAGTTCTTCTCCTCTGATGCTGCTACTGGGGCACAGATGTCTGCAGGAGGCAGTAAAGCAGCAGTTTCCCTGGAAAAGGAAAGAGACTGAGAGGCTGGTGTCATTTGTGAGTGGGGGGACAAAGGCAAGGGTTGTTTTAACCGTGGAAAGGGGGGTTGTCATCCCACCCTGAATTCATTCAGTACCTCTTTAAACCTATACATCAGGAAGATACAAGATGAGGATGTGTGTGATGGTGGATCTGCAAAAGCACCTTGTTTCAGGCAGGTCATGCTTCTCAGCTGGACTTCTCACCCACTGTGAGACCACACTGGCTGCAGGACCCTGTGACTCGTGCTCTGCAAGTTCCAATGCATTGTGCCTGAGGCAGCTGTGCTCTGAATGCTCAGTGATACTGGCTGGCCTGTTTTCAAACTCTGCCTTTCTTCAAGTGGGAAGTTAAAGTCCCAAACATGCCTGTGTGAAAGTTAAAACGCTTCAGGCTTTTAAAAAAATCAACATACCAGTGTTTGGTTGTCACTCATTTATTGAACTGAGAAATCTGGTGGGGTTTGTGATGGTTTGGGTGGGGCTTTTTTGTTATGTTTTTTTTTCTACAGTAGCAGTTGGGATCCCTTTCACAAACTTTTGCTGACCCTTGTCATCCCATATGTGTGTTAAATAAACATATAACTTCAGGCTGTACTGTCTTCTCAGAATAGGGCCTCCCTCATCCCTGCCATGTGCCCTTGCAGTGTTGTCTGTTGTAGAGAGAAGTGACTAAAAACTGCACAGAATCACTTGATTGCAAACAGCTACTGTGAAGGTTTTCAGGAGGACCTTTAGTGTGGGAGAAGTGCTACAAGTCAAAGTGAAAAAAGGAAGGAGGAGGTAAAGAATGACTTGGTAGTGCAGTCTAATCTAGGTTGTTGAATGCAGTTCTGCAGACTGAGGTCCTGAGAATCAGTCACACGACCTTCTCCTTGCAGAAATGTCTTCAGTGGCAGGAGAATGGGGCCAGTGCCCACATCACAATCTTTTGGTACATTGAGGCAGATCTGAGAACTTTCCCTTACAGACAAGGTGCTTACACCAGAGGAAAGTGTAGCTGCCATTTCTGGAGTGCAGTGACCAGGCACATACCTGTCACACACCAGTGCTCCGAGGGGCTCAGGTACAAATGGCAGCTGGGGGAGGAGACCCCAGGGATAACTGGTGTGGGAAAATGACAAAGTGTCACACGTGGAGCCTGCATTATCCCTTTGAGTTGTCCTGGTGATAGCGAATTGTGATAAATGTCTGGCACAGATGATCTCACTGGCAGTGCAGTTAGCCAGCAGAACGTGTGGTGCTGACAGGATGGGGGAGGCTTGTGCTGTTTCATGGACGAAGGATGCTCCTGTCAGCCCGATGTCTTCGACAAGCACTAAACACATTCTCTCAAATTCTGTTTGGGAAGAAACGTGTGTGAGCTAGTCTCCACTTCCTCCTTTTGTAGTGCAATTTATTCTTACTGCTGCAGTCGCTTTCCAGGAGACCTTGACCTTCAAATTACTTCCTTGTGCCTTGTTTCAGTGGGTGCAGTGTTGCTTTTTCAATATGCACAGCAGCTTGGATTTTTAGTTTGTGCTGATGGAGCATAAACCAGGGATCAAGATGTGTTTAATTTAATGATTATTGCATGACTCAGCTACATACCAGAACCCTCCTGAGCCTTAGGTGAGGAATGTCTTCCTCGTTTATTTTTAGCTGTATTGGTCTGATGAGCAGAGTTACAGTAGCATCTGATTCTGTAATTGTGCAGTCCTGGGCTATCCCTGGGCTGATGCTGTTGCAGCACAAACCCCTCAGTGCTGCACTGCTAATTGTGGTGAGGTTCTCACTGCAGTATCCCCCCATTCTCATATATGAGGACTGGATGAGTCCATGAACTAATGTTTCTACCCTAAAAACTCCCTCTGTGAGCCTGAGGATCAGGTGAAGAGGGAAAACGTGTGGCTCGTTGCACTGCAGTACCCAGGTGTGCTGCTGATGCAGGCTCCTGCAGGCAAGGGCACCTGCCAGCTCCCAGCTGGAACCAGGCTGAAGCACAGCCTCTCTCAAGCCTGGCCTGGAACAGCTGTGCTTTTCCCTGAGAAGTCCAGCTTGTTGGCCAGTATTGGAACCAGTTTGGAAATGAGCACTGATAAATGAAACATTGCTGCTGCCAGGAGTAAGGTGTTGTCTCCATCTTGCTCGTGGCAGACACTTAAAACCTCTTCTAGTCTGTAACTTTTTCCTGGGATTTACAGAAATTATTTCATATCCATCCCTTGTTCTTTTCCTTTGAGAAAGGCACTGGCAGTGTACACATCACCACAATTGCTAAGAGCCTCTGCAATTACTTTTGCACTGTGGTCACACATCAATTTGAATACATTCCTGCTTTCTTATTTACAGTCAAAGCTCTATTGATTGAGCATGTTGCAGTAGCTGGAAGCATAATGAGGCTGTATTTGTCCATCAAGTGAGTTTATTTTCTGTGATTTGGCTGGAACTCTGCAGAGCTGATCTAAGTGCAGACCTGTCATGAAACTAATAAAAGTCATTTTACTTAGTGTGGAAATGAGAATGGGCACTGAGACAGAGTTCAAAATGTCATCTTATGTCATATAGATTTATTAGTATTTCAGAATGTGTTTTTATAAAGCTGTCTGTGACAAGGAACCCTTTAAGATCTATCTAATAGAGAGTGTATTTTAGGTAAGTTGATAATTAATCTTGGTGCTTTGGCAGTCTCCCCAAAGGGATCAAACATATATAGACATAATTTTACAGAACTGAAGCAGGTCTGTGCCAGAGCTGCCATCAGCAGAAGAGTAAAATACGATCCCAAAGTCCGGCCAAAGAGGTCTTGGCTGGTTGGCAGTTGTCCTTCTGAACAGTTTATGTTCTATGTAAATATCTAAGTTAAAAAGTAATTAAACTTTAATACAGCAAGAGCAGTAAAAGTGCTGCAATGCCTCAGAAGCCAGCACCCCTCTGTGTGAGTGTTTGGGAGTATTTCACTTCATGCTGGGGGAGATGAATGGATCCCCACATTAATGCACTGTGCCCTGCCTGTGTGCTCAGATAGCTTCCAGCAGGTGGTAGAGGAAGAGCTTGTTAGGGAACATTTTGCATAAGCTGTTACTAAAAATGAAGCAAAATAGACCTTCCCAGATAAGAACCAGCACCAGTTCAGCTCTACCTCCTTTGCATCAGGAATGAGCACTGGGCAGCTGGTGGAAGCTGAGCAATGGGCCCTGGGTGAAGGGCTCTGTTCCTTGAGAGCATCCTCTGTCCTGGTGGGAGCTGAGCAATGGGCCCTGAGTGAAGGGCTCCATTCCTTCAGAGCATCCTCTGTGCTGGTGGGAGCTGAGCAATGGGCCCTGGGTGAAGGGCTCTGTTCCTTCAGAGCATCCTCTGTGCCTCAGCACAGGTCACACACCCTGTGCCTGTGTCCTCTGTAGAGGAGTCATGGGTGGACAGACCTTCAGAGGGTGCATTGTCCACAGGCAGTGAGATCCAAGGGATGCAGTGCTGCAGAGGCTGTTGCCTGTAGAATCCATCCTTTTCATCTTCCTTGGTTCAGTATGTGCCCTCTCCTCAATGAAAAGAAATCATTTGCAGCTGGAAAATCTCCATCCTGTGACATGGCTTTGGCTGCAGTCAGTGTCCTGTTCCTGTGTTTGTTTTGTGTAAGGTGATGGTCAAGGAGAGTCAGTGTTTTGCAAGGTGAAGCTGAATTATGGGTGGGCTCTTGAGCAGTTTTGATCTGTTTCATCATGAGCCAGCAAAGCCCTGTGACATGAACTAGCTCTAGGTATGTAAACTGTTCACTGAAGTTGAATGGGAAGCAGTTGAATGCTTAAGTGCTTTGCTGGGTCAGGGCCAGAGTGCTCTACGTTTTTGTGCGGAGATTTTCAGCTCCCAGACCTTTAGGATGGTTGTGCATGTGGATTATTGCATCCCAGCCTTTCATTTTGGAGAGTGTTTCTTGCACTGGGATTGCTCAAAGAAACCATTTTCCTTTGCTGAGGAGGACAGTGACAGCATCTATAAATAGTGTGATGTTCTTTGGAAAGGTGTCTGGTGCCACAGCAAAACGTGTCTCCCTGAGGAGCTGCTTTCTGAGCTGTGTTTCTCTCTTACTTGTGTGAGATGGTTGAAAATTTAAAATGGTCTGTGTAAATTTTTCAGGTCCTCCTGACTGCATTTAAGCAGAGTGCTCGAAATCCCATGGCATGAGTTGTCACTTGTATTTGCATTGGGAACTCGGTGTGCTCATGGTGTATTTCAGCTGAATGTGGGACCCCTGTCACTGAGCCTGCAGGGTCTCTTGGGAGCATCATGCATGTTGTGAGCTGTTTATGTTTGTTTGGTTTTCCTTCATACAGGTTTTTTTTTATTGTACTTCTTGGTGCCTTCTAATGGCCTCTGTGTCTCTGCCAGAAGTGTCTAGCAGACAGATGCCTGCATAGCCCACAAACAAATCCATAGTGATACCAGGCATTAATTGACTGGCACAGAGACACTGCCCTGTTATCAACCCCAATCTTTATATTCCACCACACTCAGTGCAGCACAAGCAGAACATGAAAAAGCTTCTGTTTGCCTCTTTATTGTCGTTCTGGAGATATAGGCTGTGTTTATTCTGCTCACTGCTGTTCAGCTGATTGTGTTGATGATCATGTAGCAAATCCTCAGTAATGGAGGAAACATTCTAGCCTGTTGCTGGGAAGAAATAAGAAAATGAAAAGGTCCCATAAACTTTGGTTCTTGCTGTAGACACAGCTGCTGGTAGGAGCTGTCCAAGGAGGGAAGTGCTCCAGAGCAGTAACAGCCCTGTGTGTAGGATGGACTTGCTGAGTTAGATCTGTACCATATTGCAGTGATTTTCCAACTCTGAGTAATTTCCTAGCCTACTAAATTAAATTTACCATCTGACATATGGGTAGCTGATAGTTTTTAAAAAGTGAGTTGATAGTTTTTAAAGAGATTGAACCACCCAAGTGTGTTGTGCTGCCAAACACAGCCCCTTCTGCAGTGTGAGGAGTAGATGTTTGTGTGGAGCAAATGGGAGAAGTTTGCTCAGAGACAAGGTTATTGGCATGTATTTAATAATGGCATAACAAACACAGGAGGGGAAGAAGTGGCTGTGGTGTGATAAAATTAGCGACTCTCAGTCATATGGACTCAAGATACATTCATGTTACAAAATATAAGAAAACCATCAGGATAGAATCCTGTTGAAGTTCTGGGGAATGATTTATGTTCTGATTACAGTGAGCTGTGGGATCTTGGTGTGGGAGTACTGGCAGGTGTGTTGGAAGGGTGTTTTGTTGGCAGGTGAAGAAAGATGAGGGCTTCTACAGCATGACATGAAATGCCAGTCTGGGCTCTGCTCACTGACGAGGATGTCCCCAAGTGTTCGTGTATTAAGTGGCAGGTCCATTTTTTGTTGTAGTATGTGGGTGTGGGAGTAGTGGGGTTTGGCTGCTTCTCTTTCTGCTTTCCCTTGGCACCCATTAAAATGCCACTCTGCAGGAGTTGAAGCACAAGAAAGGAGTTCAGGTTCCTCTGCAGGATTTCTCAGCAACCTCCACACAGAGCAGGGATTCCAGCCCTGTCCCTCTTCCCAAGGGCACTGTGCCCTCTGTCTTGCCATCATGCCTCTCTCGGTGGATTCTGCAAAATGAAAAGAGGTCTGATGCTGGTGAGCATCCAAAACAATGAATCTTCAAAGTTCAACCCAGTACAGTTTCCAATTTTTTTTTTTTTTTGCTTAGCAATGCTTTTTATTTCAGTATTCCAAGCTAACAGTTTTACTGATCTGTGAGTACCTTTTTTTTTAATACTGCATGAAAGCTATACTTCAGTGGTTGATGTTTGAGTGAATTGGAATTCTAATTTCTCATTATCTGCTGATAAATGTTCTCAAAAGATGAAAACCTTTGTCATTGCAACATCAAGCCTGGTCTAGTGTATCAGGGCAGCAGCTAAAAGCACACAGTGCCTAGGCTACATGGGCTTTTTTTAAATGTGTGCTGCTCTTAAATCTCCTAAATTATTAAATTTGACTTCAGCAAAGTCTCCTTAAATAGGCTGCATTATGCTGTAGCTGCCTTCTGCATTGCCTCAAGAAAATCCTATTGCGAGTCTCTCCTGAATTGAGGGCTTTGTTGTGCAGAGGAGACATCTGGCTTGGAAAGTGTTGGTAGGAGCAGTGAGGGTGAGGCAGCTGGGGGAACAGTTTTGGTCTTGGTCTTACCAAGGTGTGTGAGTAACCTGAGGTGCCAGTGGAGCCTCTTGGTGTTTGATATTACAATATATAAATAATAAATAAAGTTAAATAGAAACTGACAAAATTAAAGCTTTGGGGATAGGTTGGTTTGGGTTTTTTTCAAGAGGAAAGCCAGAGTTGAGAGAAAGGAGAGTGTCCCAGATAATTTCCTGTGAGGTTTCTTGGTCGTGTTTCTTTGAGCCTCAGATACTGGGATGTCCTTTGAGAGTCTTTGCTTTGATTTCTTAACAAAAAAACGTTTCTTGCTCTGATGTTTAGAGTGAAGAACTTGTAAAAGCAAAGTAGAAATGCTCCAAAATAAACAGAGTCATGTTAAGAAACCAAATTGTTTTAGGTTATTTTTTTAAATTGTGACTGTGTCCTTAACTTGGCAGAGAAGAAGGAAAATGGGCATGTTTTCTGATTATTACTTTTTAACGTGGGAAAGGGAGGCTCGGTTGCATTGCACAGAGTCCATTCCTGTTCTTTTCTCCTCTGGTCTCAGTATGCCCTGTGGTACTGGTATTCCCCACCAGTGTTTCACTCCTGTGATTGGGCATTACAGGAAGAGCAAGAAAACATCAGAGCTCATGGATGCTAATCTGTGTTCTGCTGCTGATTTATCTTGTGTCCTCACGGCTCACTTAATTATGGCATCTTTTCATTTTCCAAGAATTTAGGCTAATAATATATTGACTTTTTTTTTTTTAGCAAAACATTAAGACTGATTGGCCTTTCTGATATGGTAAGTGGTTACCCCAGGGAGAAATGAAACTCTGTGTTGACCGAAGCAGCAGACCAATATATGGATTGGGCTGTATGGATTGCTGTGTCCCAGAGGTCTGCCTCTTGGCCTCTGGTGAAAGAAGAGCACAAGGCTTTCCCCAGCCCTGCCTGCTCACCATTTGCTGTATGCAAATGAAATACTCAGAGCTGGTTTCTAACACCATCAGCCAGGCCTGGCCCAGGGGTCCTGTGTGTTATTTTATATGTTCATTGTTGTGACTGCACAGATGTCCTGCAGACCCTTTATCTGAGGCAGAAAACCTGCCAGTGCACCCCACTATTTACCATGCAAGTATCCTCTGAAAAACTGCACTGTTACATCTCTCTGTGTGTGCTGACTCTGCTCTACTCCCTTTAAAATATAGCAACTTCTTATTTGTATCACTGCATCTTGCTAGACTGTGGCAACCATAGGAGGAAGCTTTATTTTTTTTTTTTTAATTTTTTTTTTGCCTCTCCCAGCTGCCAACAGGACAGTGCTGAAGGAAGCAGCTGTGCCTGTGCACACTGGTATTGGGCACAGATGTCCTGCTGCAGTGAGCAGAATCCCAGATGGGCCGCTCTGGTTAGGCAAGTGCAAGTTGAGGTTTTTCCTCTGGCAAGAACATCCTCCAGAGCACTGTTTGCAGGGGAGCCAAGCACAGAAAAAGTCCATTCCTTGGCAGCAGTGAAGAGAATGTGATTTGCAGGGTCCCTGGTTAAACAAAGTACTGATGGTTTAGGGCATGAAGAAACCTGTGAGTGAATGCTGTATATATGGTCTGCAGGCTGTGTATATGATCTGCCAGGACTGCCAGTCCTGGGATTTCTGCTGTCTAAAGTACATTTAAAACCCAGCTGGTGTGAGTGTGTCAGTGAAATCAATGAGTATCTTTACCTGTAGGGTCCAGACTGACACAACTCGTGTAGGTGCAGCTGCATTATATAAAGGTGCTTTGTGTAGGGTGTAGCTCAATCCACATTTTCAGCCAGATTGAGCAGCAGTGGTTGAAGTGCTTGTCATGCTATAGCCATTTTCAGGTTGTGGAGGAGGAGGAGGATGTGCCAGTGTAACTAATGGGATAAACTTTCTGTGGTCTGGCAAGTCCTCAGTCGCAGCAGAATGAAGTGAGCAGCTCGTTTGATCAATCAACTGCTGCTCTTCAGAGCCTTGGGAACAGCAGTGGAATCATACAGATTGCTTGACCTCTCCTTGCTACTGCCTAGAGCAGGACACCTGAGCCATAGGTGAAGAGGTTTATGAAGGACAGTAAAGATAGAGAGGAGATAGGAGTTTGCAGGAGGGGGAGGAAGATGGAGATTTCTTCACAGCCAGTTTTGTCTCTGCTTCCAGGGAGCTTTGTTCTTTTTCAGAAGACAGGTAGCAAAATCTGGAACCTAAAAGCAGAGTATCCAAAGTGGGGACCAAGGTCTGATCCAGCTCCACATCCTGTGGTTTTCCTCTACCTGGAGGCATTTTAGCCAGAGATTTTCACCATCCCTGAGTCTTGGTCTTGAGCCTCTCTCATGGAGGTGAGGGATCCAGTTCACTTGCTTCCTTAGCAGATGATGAGCAGGTGATTGCTTTTCCATTGTTTCCATTGCCGAGACAGTGACTGGGAAGTTGAGCTGCACTGGGAATTACTGGGACGTGTGTTCAAACAGTCCTAGAAGGACACACAACACCTTTTGTTTCCAAACTGCTGTTGTGTGTTAAACCAGCCAGAGAGAGGGAGAGGTTTAGGAATAAAAGTTAAACCCACAAAGTTAATTCATCGTTTTTGTGCTCAAGAAGGCCTAAACAGATCATCTGTACAATGGTGATGGTCCAATGAGCAAAACATGTCTTGAGTGGCAATTATTTTCAATGTGCTAATTATACATAAGCTGTTGTGAGTGGTTTAAAGGTTCCTGCCACATCTATGGAAATGTGCATTTTTACTGGGAAGGAGGAACAGGTAAAAGTGCCTGAAGCTGGGCTGCAGTGCAGGTTGGCTTGTTGTAAACCACTGAAGATTGCAAGAGCTTGATGACGTAGGATGTTTGGTGGGAGTACACTGAGATTGCCTTTCTCGTCCAGGGTTGTCAAATGTGATTTAGGTGTCACTTCAATGCTTTACATGTTGTAATTAACCAGCCTTGCAAAATTTTTCTCATCCATTTGTCGCAGGAACTTAATTTAAGCTGTAAAACATCATTTGTTTTCATCACTTTTTAGCAAGGAGAATTTTATTCCCGAGCTCGTAAATCTCCTCTTTGGTTTTTTTTTGGCAAGGCCAGACTGAGGGAGGAACCTCCTTTCTGGCCCTGGGAGTGATGTTTGGAGCACTGTGAAGGTGTGGGAGCAGGGGATGGTGGATGATGGCTGGGGGTTTCTGCTCAGTGTTTACTTCTCCTGCATTCTGCTGTGATCTGTGTTTCTGGAGGCAGAAGGACAGACCTGGAAATTGTTGTCTGACAGCTTCTGAGCTGGCCAAGTTGTGTCCTGCTCGTGTTCTGCCGACCTTGGACAGCAATATCACACCTTGTCAGGGCTGCCTGGGAGCACCCTGAAGGAGCCGTTTCCTTAGTCTGAGGATGCTGGGTTGTAGCAGGAATTACTGAATTTGGCTCCCAAGCCAGGTGATCATACAGGAGATGTTTTCATGGTCTTTGTGAGCAGTGTGAGCTCTCTCTGACTGTGCTTTCAGGCACCAGGAGTCTCTCTAGTGACTGAGAATGTCCTTGTGCCAGGCAGGACAGAGGAGCCAGCCAGGAGCAGGGTGCAGGTCCTCAGGTCCCTTAATCAGAGGGATAACAAGGTAAATTTGGGGTAAAAGTTAATGTCTGATTTTTAAGCCAAGAAATAGTTGTGCTGTTGCTCAGATGTCCTTGCATGGGCAGTTCTGCACAGCTGAACGTGCCAGCCACATTCTCCTGACAATCCCCTTATCCCAGAAGGTGTGAGCACTTTCCACACTGAAACCTTTTAGACAGCTACTAAATGACAATCTCTGCTGCTTGTGTGTGCCTTGTTTCAGTGGTGCTGAGGAGGGAAAATTAGTTTTTGTTATCAAAAATAGTTTTCTTAAGCCACAGCCAGGGCTTTGTCTTATCCTTCCTCCCCGTTGGATTTGAAATATGTGTGAATCATGTCTGTGTGCACGTGCTGTGTGTGAGATACTGCAGTTACATCTTGGGGATTGAGGAAAAGTGATTTGGCAAACATTTCTTAAGCACCTCTGGCCTTCACTTTTTATATCTAAAGCCTTCAAATAAGTTTTGTGTGTTTTAAGTAAATAACTTGTTGTTCAGTGAGGATGCATGTTAAGGATCTTGAAGCATAATTTATTGTTCGTCCCTAAATTTGGAAAGAATCCTGTTCCTCCCCCCAAGGAGGCCATGGAGATGCTCCAAGGGCTGGAGCCCCTCTGCTCTGGAGTCAGGCTGGAAGAGCTGGGGGTGTTCACCTGGAGAAGAGAAGGCTCCAGGGAGATCTCAGAGCCCCTTCTATTCCCTAAAGGGGCTCCAGGAGACCTGGAGAGGGACTGGGGACAAGGGATGGAGGGACAGGACCCAGGGAATGGCTTCCCACTGCCAGAGGACAGGGATAGATGTGATATTGGGAAGAAATTCTTCCCTGTGAGGGTATGGTCTGGCACAGGTTGCTCAGAGCAGCTGTGGTTGCCCCATCCCTGGAAGTGCTCAAGGCCAGGTTGGACAGGGCTTGGAGCAGCCTGGGACAGTGGAAGCCCATAGCAGGGGTGGAACAGGATGGGCTTTAAGGTGTCCCATCCAGGCCAAACCATTCCATGACTGTGTGTTGCCTCTGAACGGCCTGCTGGGAATTTGCTGTATGGAACAGATCCATTGGGTGTTATTGTCCCATCCCTCCCATAACTCGTCCTTTTGAATAACCTTCAAGGCTGAGCTTCTAACTCAGACTCAGCTGCCAAACCAATATCAAACAGACTTGTAGCTCGTGGGCTCAGAAATGCTCAAATGGATGAATCAAATATTGGTTGAGAAATAAGAAATAAGAAGCCCTGAAACTCAAGACTGCTCCGTTGGAGCCTTTGTCTCCATCCCACATCCAATGTGAATGTAAAAATAAAACACAGTTTGACTGTATGAGCAGAAATGGGGCTAGATCGGCACTTGCTTCATGGCTTTGGATGCTCTTTGTTTTCTTTTTAAAAAAGCTGTGACAGTAATTGGAAGAGGCTTTTGCTGTGGTGCTCTGGATGTCCTGCTCTGTAGTAATAAATGGCAGATTGTTCTCCTGTAACCGATAGCCCTGTAAGGTGGAGCTTTTGGGTTTTGGAGTGGGTTGGTTGGTTTATTTTAAACATGTAATAAATTACAGATAGCTGAGGAATTTATTTCATAGTTGGATTATTTATTAAAATTCAAAACTTATTTAGAATTTCCCATATTCATGGCCTCTGTTCTTTTACCCAGCTCTCCTGGAAGCATTTGTCACAAATGCACTGTGTGATTCATGAGACTGCAGTCTCAAAGGGCTTGGGAGGAGAGAATTTCTAGAAGTGCAATTATTTTTTGCCATATCCCTGTTGCTGTAGAATAGTCTTAATGCTGAGGATTACACACTGAGAGCTGCTGTTTTATGCCATGTGCTGGCACCGAGTCAGATGTGCTGGCAGGGCAGGCTCTGTGCCAGAAGGGAAACATTAGTGCTCTGAAATACCAGTGGCCTCTGTGGTGTGATACCAACTGTATACTTCTGTCTCCTGGACTTCCAAGAGCAGTGGAATGTTGACAGTACTAAAACTCCTGATGCTTCTTCAGTTCTAAAAATGTATTTGAGTTGCACAAACCAGTAATTTTCCAGATAAAAATGTTTTCTTTATATGGATATATTTTTAGATATATATCATGAAGGGAATAAGAAGCTCTTGCCACACTAGTAGCATGTTTCACGTTGATAAACTTTGTTCATGCTGCAAAAACAAAAGGCAAAAAGATGAAGAAAATCCATCTCCATGTCTTTGGTAACCATTTAAACTCCCCACTGCTTCTTTTACAATGTGTAAGGAGGTGTGATAAGCTCGAATATCATCCTGGGTCAGATCTAATGAGAGTTTCTGTCCTGCCACGTGCTTGAGGCAAGCCAGGCAAACTTGCTGCCTCTTCACTGAAAGCTGGAAATGGCTGTCAGGGAATTTGGAAGGGTTGCTCAGCTGTAGCCTGCAAACTGCTTTGGGATCACCCAGCAGAAGAGCTGTGTGAAACTCAGGGTTTGGTGTGTCACAGTGCAGGCACATCTAGAGGTTGCTGTTCCTCTGATGGTGGCTGCTGTTCTCTCACGAGTGTGCCTGGTTGGCAGTTTTTTTCACTTGTTTGCAAAGCCACCTCCAGCAAGTATCCTCAACCTCCTGGGACTGAAAAGTGTTTCTTTTTGCATCAGAAACAAGTGTCCTTCTATTAACAGAGTGCTTTTCTTTGGAAAAACAACTCTGAATTTAGGTCATGCCTTCATCTCTTCAGGATTGCAAACAGAATCTCGACAGCATTGCAAAGGCTTATTTGTTTTGTTCTTTCTCTTTCACAACTGCAGTGATTGAAAGACATCTAGATCTGTTCCCCTCCATCCAGCTCACCTGGATGGTGACAGGAGAGCAACTTCTGACCTACCTGTGCTAGATAACCTGCTTTCAGTAGGAAAACAGAGGCTGGATGGGTAGGGGTTTAATCCATGACCATATTTAATGGTTAGGCCAGATGTCTTCTCCTTCCCTGGGCAGGATAAGGTTGGGTTGAATGCAGCCTCCACTCACACTCTTTTTTAGTGTGTAAGGTGGGTGAGCACACCTGGGAATTGCCAGCACATCCTGGTTACTGCAGTGAGAGTGTTGCCTGTTTCAGAAAGAAATCACAACCATTTGCACTGAATGGCATTTTGTGTAATTGTTGCAGATAAGAGAGAAATGAACAAAGCCACAGAAGATCTTAGGGTCAGCACTGCTCTTAGTTATTGTTTATTCTGTGCTCCCACGTGCACTGATAATGAGCCTTCCTACCTCATTTAGCTGTATGCTCGATAGATAGAGGTGGGAGTCTGTGTGTGTATCTTCTGTGCCTGCTTTGAACAGACTTCCCTTGTAGGTTTTTTTTTTTACTATTTTACTATTTTTACTATTTTATGGTGTTTTTAAAAACTGGCATTAAGGAGAAAATGTTTTGATTAGGCAACTGGGTGGCTTCTAGTGCACAGGATGCACTGCAGCATTCAGCTCCCTTCAGAAAAAGCTCTAATCTGGCTGTCAGCTGCTTGTAACTCTTCTCACACATTCTCATTTCAGAGACTGCATATGGGGGGATGACAGACTCTTTTCTGAACTGGTGGACTGGAGTTTGGTGGCTGGGACTCTTGAATCTTCTGCTATTTTTGCCCATTTGTGAAGTGTTGATAATACTTGGCTCTCTCGTAGGGCTGTCAGGAACACAGCAGGCTTGATTTGGCACTGAGAAAATGGAGAGAATCTTCTGTGATATTCTTGGGGACAGTATTGTTCTGCCAGCCTCCAAAATTGTGAAATGCTTGTAAGACATTCCAAAATACCAGTGTTGCTGGGGAGGGCAGGAGGGAGAGAGACAACTGCCTTGTCTAGTGCTTGAGCTCCAGGTCTGTGCTGGGTTTTGTGGAAGTACTCTCCAAACTTCAAATTGCTGCTGGTCTGTGATGTGATGGTAAAACATGCAGCTGATCCCTGTATCATGTGTAAATGGCACATCGTGAACATATTAAGGGTAAATGATGAGCTGTGAGAAATTACAAGGGTTGAAAGTATTGATGCAAAAGATTTGAACTAGCTGGGGTGACTTGGCTCCTTCTAAAGTGCTCTATGTGAGGTCTTGTATTTCAAAAGTTCGGGTGGAACCTCTGCATCACAGAACACAGGTAAATTTTGGGACTGTTCTTCATTTCTGAAAAGATCTTTCTGGATCACTAGTATTGCCACTGCTGTTCGGTGGTGCTCCAATGACGTGTTTTCCGAAGTGGCTGGGGATGGGAAGATCCTCATTCCAAGAGATGGCTCGAAAAATCCTCTGAGCAGTCTCATTTTCTTTTTTTAGGCTGTTTTCATTAAATACATTTGCATTCCCAAAAAGTGGGATGTGTTGAGATGGGTCAGAAAGTGGCTTGTGGTATCTGTGACTGGCCCTCAAAAGCAGGTGTGGGGTGAGGCACGTTCACTCCCACGTGCATGGATGTGACACCTCTAACACGTCTGCTTCCAGCTGCATTGTGTCCATCCCTTTGAGAGGATAAAACAAGGAAAATGAAATGTAATGGCAGAGCTGTTTCTTTGCCACCTCAAGGAAATGGTTCCTGAAGATCTGACTGACTTTGGGTCTTTCCTTTCTTATGCAAAGCCACTCATACTCTTAGCCACCCTTATATTAGGTGATAAAGCAAAGCATTTGTTATCTGGTGCAGCTCCTGAAGGTCATGAAAGTGATTGCTCTTTGAGTGTTCAAAGTCCTTTTTGCAAATCGTGCCAGGGACTATTCTACAGGGAGCTATTCCATGCCCTCCCAGCCAGTGGTTTGATGTTTCTCAGCCCTGACAGATGAATTGTGGCTGAAAAGCCATTGCTGAGGACTGTTGCTTTCCTAGGGGATGTGGGAGTGCCTTTGTGCTCCTGGTTGCTAGATTGTTTTCTCTGAGTACATTTGCTTGTTAAGCAATCTTCTGATGACATCCAGGATCCTTCTTCACGTGCATGATGCTGTGAGTGACATGTGATGGTTGCACCACCTTCTAAAGAAAATGTGGTGCCCTCCTGGTTTGGTTTGAACTTGCTGAGGTGGGATGACACCAGCAGGAGGAGCGAGAAGTGTTTCTTGCTGGGTTTACCCTTGGACCAGGACTGAAGAACTTGATTCAGTTTTGCTTCTGCCCCTGATGTTTTTGGCTGAGTCCACTGACGTCAGTCCCTCTCCCTGTGGTTTAACTTTTGCTGTTGAACTGTTGGGTTTGCTGTGAAAGAATAGGCTGTACAAGGGCTGTGTGTTAATAACAGCCCTAGGAACAGAGAAATCATTGACTCTGGGATGAATATGATAACCTTAAACTACAGCATAGCATGGTACTGACTACCCTGTAGTTATTAGTGTCATGTTTACTCTCTGACTGAGATGTTCTTAAGCCAAATTTTATTTCAACCAACAAGTAAATACTTTATTTTTGTTGTTTCAAATGAGATAAGTTGTTCATGCTTAGTACTAAATTATCATTGGCTTAAAAAACAATCAGGAAAAAGGATAATGTTGAGTAGAGAAATAGCAGTGTTTTAATTAGGTGAAACTCGAAACATATTTTCACTTTGCTGGAATCTAATACACAGGCTGGAGGCGTGAAAGCTCTGAGTGTGACAGAGTTACTAAAGAGTGGCCTAGCACCAGCCAGGATCCTCAGATGATTGGGTGTTCTGACTTCCTCATTTATGTCACCCAGAAGGGAATGCTCAGTGGTTTGGGGGTTTTTTTCCCCTTTCTTTGAAAATCTCTTTCAAGCTTAGTGCTTACTGAGGAGTAGGTCCCATTCAGGGACTGTTCTCAGTGCACCATACGAGTCTCAGGTCTCTAGAGCTCCCATTCCTTTGGATGGCTTTGATTTCCTTCCAGGTTTTTTCCTCATTAACTTGCAGTGCTCCTACCCACTGCTGACTGCAGCAGCTCCTGAGCAGGCCCTTGTCACTGGTGCCTCTGGAGTAAACCTTTAGTCCTGAGATATCCCAGGATGCCTTAACATGACCCTTCTCTCTGCCTTGCACCCACTTGCAGTATAAATGTGTATGTAACTCTCAGAGAAGAGCTGGTGCCTGGAGGTTTGTGACCCTGCTGGACCTTTCAGAATGAATTAGTCTTTCATCTACTCCGAGGGTCACGTTCTCTTTGTAATTGCACTGAAGTGACTTTCCAGTGCATCTGATACACGCATGCAGACATGCCATAATTTGTTCTGCAAGACACAGCCTCCCCATAATTACAAGGAATACATAAGCCTGCCTGCCTTGAAGATGGCATTGGGGTGTTTTCTCTCATTGAATGAGCATAAATCTTCTGACATGGTCTCATTGGTTCCCTGCTGCACTTTCACCTTCCAGTAAAGAGCAGAATTCCTGTGTGTAATGAAAGCTCTCTCTTTTTGGGTGATTCTCTTCAGTGGCTGTACTGGTGCAAACTGGAGGTAAGCTTACAAGGATGTGGGACATTCATTATCTGTTGTGGCACAGGTACAAGTGCTGATATTCTCCAGGGAGCAGCCTGTGTTCCAGTATCCCATCTGTCCCAGAAGCCTGGAGTGTGCTGTATAGGAAACACAGAGCTCCTTGAGCTTGTGACGTGTTCTGTGTGACTGCCTACGACTCTGGCTGCTCGTGCTGCTCTCAGGAGATCCAGGGATTTCTTCTCTTTGAATTATTCAGTAAATAGTTCCCTAGAAATGACCCCATAGAAGTCTGGGTCAGGTTTTAGCCTCCTGCTCCATGTTTTTCAGGTTGCTTCTTTTCCCCCCAAGGGGTTCCTGGAGGCCAGGTTGGGTATCACCAGGTTGCTTTTATCCTTGAGGTCTCAGACTTTTAATCTCAATGATGTCTTTGATAAGGAGCTTTGCAAACTTTGCTCATTTGTTTTCTGTGATACGTAGTTAAAGAACAGCAGCCATTGCTTTCTTTGGATGAGATTAGCTCTTGTAATTCCTTCTGGTTTTTGATATTTGTAACTGCATTCAATTTTGGTCTGTGTGATGGCAGCTAGAGGCAACAGTTTTTTCTTTATATGAGTAGAATTTGTTCACTAACTCTGTGCTGCTACAAAAAAATCCCCCCTTAAATCCTCTAAGCTATTTGTACTAATCCTCATTACTGTGTTTTGTGCATTTCTATATTTTGCTTTTGACTAATGCTGCATTTTTCTCTTGTACCTAAGAAAGCCTTAAAATAGGAATTCTGGAATAGAAAAGGATGTGTAAGAAGATTGCAGATTACTGTTGGTTTCCTAGTGGCCATTCTTTTCATTGCTGCGTTCATGTAGATGCTTAATGAGCAAATTTCACTCCAGGGCAAGGCCGAGTGCTGCTCTCAGCAGCAGTTCCCATCTAGTATTCCTTTGAAATGAAGCATTTGCTATCCTGCCAGGTTTATTTTTTATTATTTGTGCCTATTGCATTTGTCAGGGTGCAGTAAAGGGTGCACTCAAAGGTGCTGCGACCCATAGTGATGGGTCCATAGTGACCCTGGGAGCAGCT
Organism: Aleadryas rufinucha; assembly: GCA_013397815.1. Taxonomy (NCBI): domain Eukaryota; kingdom Metazoa; phylum Chordata; class Aves; order Passeriformes; genus Aleadryas; species Aleadryas rufinucha. Next base: position 44,056 of record VZTH01005178.1, read on the forward strand.
GCTAACACTTGTTTTGGATATTCATGCCTAAATCTACAACTGTAATGATCCACTCCAGTCCCCTTTGACCTTCTCTTTTATATATGTGCATTCAACCAAAACCCACCACCCTGTCTCCAGTGAGGTGACTCTATAAGGACCTAGAGAATGTTTTCAAACAGAGCCTTTTGCTGAAGGAGGGCAGATTTAGGTTGGATATTAGGAAGAAATTCTTCCCTGTGAGGGTGGTGGGGCACTGGCACAGGCTGCCCAGAGAAGCTGTGGCTGCCCCATCCCTGGAAGTGTCCAAGGCCAGGTTGGACGGGGCTTGGAGCAACCTGGTCTGGTGGAAAGTGTCCCTGTCCCTGTTCTGGTCCCTGGCAGGGGGTTGGAATGAGATGATCACTGAGGTCCCTTCCAACCCAAACCAGTCTCTGACATACCTGTTGGGTGAGGATATGCAGCCCTTGTGACCTGGCCTCCCCTAGGTGGTGTTCGTAGCTGTTTACTTCAGCAGGATATTTACATTGCTAACACCTTTCCTGGAGAGTTTCATGTTCTTCTCTCCCCTTTTTCTTTCAGGCCATGGCCTGTTTGCTTCTCCACAAAGTTCTGCTACTTCATGAACTGAAGCTCTTCGTTACAGAGGAGGAGTGGGAGGAATTGATCAGCAGAAGCATCAGCCAAGTGACAGAGGTAACAAGCTCCAACGTGTTTAAAGTGCAGATGACACCTAATGGGTGCTGCTTTCATCCATCTGGTGCTCGGTCTCAGAGCTGCAGTGTGAGACTGTACTCAGTTTAAGAGGTCTTAGAGACCTTGTGCCTGCTGGCACTAGGTCTGAGTGGTACCCACCAGGCTGGCAGAATTCTTGTAACACCACTGTGATGTTCCTGGTGTAGCTCAGCAAGGCTGTGTATGGATCCAGGAGACAGAGCTAGGATTTTAGGGAATACACTCATACAGATCAATTTAAGGTGTTTTTAAAAAAATACATAGAAAAAGAAAAAGAATGGAACGGTATTATAAACATTAATTTCAGGACATGTCATGCAAGTTCTTTATTGGAATGAACTTCAGATCCACAAAAGTAGAGCTGAGGTGCACTGGACTTTTGGCTCCTGGTGCATTGCAGGCCTTCTGGACCAGACTCCCTTGCTAATATTGTTCATCAGGGAAACCTGAAAATACATTGGAAAATAAATTGTACAAAAGAAACCGTGACAGAAGTTGCAGGGCTCCTGAGTCAGTGGCAAGTACAAATTGTACCTGAGGACAGTGTTTGGGTGCAGCTGTTAGTGGGAGATAATCTGTGGGACAGGAGGTTGAAGAAGCAAATGCCATTCACTTTTATTCTTGTGGATTGATGTGGAGGGCAACCAAGCAGCCAAATTAATGTTGTGATGTGGTGACTAAACTTGATGACATGGGAGATTCCAGTGTTGGAGTTTCTGTGTAACTGTAATAATGACCTCTTTCTAAGGGTAGCTTTCATTGTTTACTTCTTCAGATGCTGGTTACATGCTAATTTAGGCTATTCTATAATTTGCTGTATTGAAACAGAACAATTAGATCTGTTTCTTTCTGTCAAGGAGGGACAAAATCTAAGCAAGTTTAAAGCAGGGAATTTAAAGATGCTGTTTATAATTCTGGGGAAAGCAGGTAATCCTCAGTTTCATTAAATACTGTTTATTTAAAGATTACATCAGGAATCCAATGGGTGGAATTAGGTATGATTTTGTTTCTCAGCTACATAAAACATGCCACTCCTCCCAACCTGGTCATCTCCATGTTTCTAGCAGCTGAATACATGCAGAACTCAGTGATTCACTGGGAAACCACAAACATTTACAATGCCTTTATGTTGTTCTTGTCGGGGAGAGTTTAGCATCTTGCAACCCATCCAAGATTATAATGAGCTTTGCTATTAAAGTTTCCTCAGTGCCTCTCATTTCTGTGGTCATGTGTGTTTAAAGAAAAATTCCTGAGAAATACTGTCAGTTTGTTTGGGTTGTCCAAGGTTTACCCTGCGGGCAGGAGGCCTCCCATACTGTTAAATGACAGTGGCATATAGCTGCTGGTTCTCTTTTTGGCCTGCAAAAGCCCTGAGATGACATTTGTCCAGACTGCTGTTGGTGTTCATACATGTGGGGGTTTTCTCTCCCTTCCTCCTGCTCCCCCCATGTACCTTAACCCAGCTGGTGTGGCTCTGTGGGGCTGGGGCAGCTGGACATTAAATATTGCTGTAGTGAGAAAGGGTCAAGGACTTTATATTCCACATAACAGTTTTGATTCATAGCCAAAGATTCATAATCTGGCACTTGTGCTGCAAGACTTTCTAAAGCTGCAAAAAGAATTCTGTGTCCTTTTGGTGGTGCAGAAATGCTCACTTCTCTGAGTAAGAGCTGTAAAAACATGTAGTGGCTCTATGGTGTAGTAAAACAATATTCACAGTGTCACTGATCTCTTTTGAAGATGGTAAAAAAATCTCTTGTAGTAAAAGTCAGAGGCTGGAAACTGAGCAAATTTAGAATCTGTAGAAAGTATGTATGTGTCAAAGAGGCTATTCCACCATTAAAGTAACTTGCTGAAGAGTTCATTAGCCCTGAATCTCCAGGTGGAAGTTGTGTGCTTGGCTGACAGAAGCTGCAGGTTGGGTGGGAGTTCCAGGCCCGATGTTGAAGTTATGGGGTGAGTTTGTTTGGGAAGAGCATGGGCTGAACAAGAGCCCTTTCTGTCGCTGCTGTCCTCACACGCTCCTGCTGAGCTGGAGGATTGGGAGGATGTTTGCAGAACTCTGAGTTTCTCCTGCAGCTCAGTCTCATCCCTTTTCTTCTGAGACTTGTTTCCATGGGCCATTCCAGGTCAGCTGTGATTTCAGAGGTGAGGATGTAAGTGAGTAGATGCTGGCAGATATGGGTACTTACCTGTGAGAACCTGGACTGAGAGCTGTGGGATGTTGTGGAAAATGATGGTATTTATTGCCCTGCCTCTGCTTGAAATATGTGTATTTGTTGTCATTGGCCACCCCTGCCACTGTCCCTCACAAATAGCTGTTTTAAGAGGAAAAAATGATTATCTAGAGTTCTGTACCTTTCTTTGACCCAGGGAGAGGTTTGCAACGCTTTGACTGATGTGCACTTGTAATTCAAGCAGTGCTGTTGCTCACAAGGAGACTGTCACCTGGAGGCTTTGCCACACTCCATGTCCAGGGTCACATCTGCAGCTCGGAGGCTGTAGCTCCCCAGGTGCAGGATTGCCCTGGCAGGCTTAAGGCTGTCAGAGAGGACAAGATACTATCTCCTGGTGTCTGCCTGCTTATCCTGTCTCGCCTCAGGGATTGCACTGCATACCTGCTGAGATCCCTTGGGGAGGAGCATCCTCACCAGGGAAATCTGGGATGGGTTAGGCAGTGATATGAGCTGGAACTGGGGAAGAAGCAATGTGAGACAAGTGCAGTCTTGGATATCACTGAATTATGCAGGCAAAGCTAAGAGGCAGATGAGGGAGAATCAACGGCCAGGAACGTTAAGTGAAGAGACAGGTTCCCGAAATAGCAGCTCTGGCTGCTGCGAGGCAATGGCTCTTGTGCTTACATAAGCTAACTTGACCTTATTTGTTCCCAAATTGTTTAAGCATGCTTATAAAACATACATCATGGCCATGAGGGATCCATGTTTGCCCTCTCCTTGCTGTCAGCGAGGCAGGTCTTGATGTCCCATCGGGTACTTTGGAGTTGATTTGTTTGTGTGAGAGCCCTGCTTGCTGTTGGTGCTCTTGGCTTGTGCTGCTGGGTCACCTGGGCAGAAAGCCTCATCCACAGCCCTGCACTGCAAAGGTGAGGAAGCAGAAAAACAGCTCTGGCACAGTTTTGGCCTCCCAAATCCTAAATAGTTACTGTTCACAAAGCAGAACCTTGCTACAGTTGTTCAAGTCTGTTCTAACTGGGGGTCTGGATGGCTCACTTGTGTTCATGCTATAAAGAAAAAGAGTTGCTTCATGTTGTAAGTGACAGAGCTCACCTGGGATGTTGGAACATTTGACAGAAACATCTTCCTCTTGGAGAGCTTTGTTCTTTATCAGTAGGTCTCAAAGTGCTTTACAAAGGAAATTCAAAGGAGTGAGCTGTTGATGTAATGCAGAAAGTATTTTGCAGAAACCTAAGACATGATGGATTTGGTTTGCTGAAGTCGTTCATCCTGTTTTACAGGTGACGCTCCTTGGCTGGGAGCTGAGCCAAGAATCAAACTCAGGTCTCCAGAGACCTCTCAGAGACCCATTGTGTGCATGCACAATCTGACTGTTGTAACTTGGCTTCAGAACAGCCCCGTGTGTTGGACAGTCACCTCTGTCCCATGCTCATCTCTGCTGCTTGTTGTGAGTTCAGGCTGCCCCCAGTCACACAGTGAAGTATTGCCGAGCCTGAGGTCCAGTTCCCCATTCCATACAGGGAGCTCTCACCCAGTTTTGGTCAGGGATCTCTGGGTTTGCTGCTAGGGCTCACACACTTTTTTTTACTCTATCCAGCATCTCTCATTTTGATCTTTCAGCTCTCTTGGTTGTCACTGTAGGCACGTTTTGGTGTTTTCTTTTTATATGTTACAAAATTGCAGTCTTGGCTTTGGAGAGATCTTGAACCTGTGCCAATTTTTTAGTAGCTCACTGACAGATTTGGGGCAGGAAGTTCCAGGTTCTGAATACATAATTTCATTACTTTTTTTTGTCATCCCTTTCCTAGGGACCAGCTTTCCCTCCCAAACTGAGGTGCTGTGTACCTCCCAACTTATGTTGAAACTCCCAGTTACAATGTGAAAGTCAAAGGGAGTGGGAACAGTCCAGAAAATACATATTTTGATGGCTGTGAACTTCAAAACAGAACAGCCCTCAGAAAAATGTTGTTAAAACTGCTTTCTCTGGCTTGGAACACAGTGATTTCCTGAGGGTTTCCTTTGTCTTTCTTCTGCAATAAGTACATCATAAGAAGAGATAAACTTTACTACTGATTCTCTCTTTGCTTGTTTTGTCAGTGTCATAAGGAATGGGCAGAGCAGACAGTGTTCCAGTTGGCTGTTTGAAACCCAAATGGGATCAAGGCATCCTGCACTGAATCTGATGCCTAAGTTCAGTGCAAGACCAAAGCACTCCCAGTCACACGTCCTGGGGCTTTCAGATAATTACACATAATCCCAGTGAGATGCATTTGATGCCTCCATACACTTAGGTGGGTGCTTAGGCTTGGACTGGGCAGGCATGAATGTAGATAGATCGGGAATTACATGGCCTGGGAAGGGATGGCATAGATAACCCAAGACTTCTTTTCCATATCATGTGGGAGTTACTGTGCTCTCCCTGAAGACTTTTGTTGTATGGCATTCCAGGGTTTTATTACTATGGTGTTGTTCAGGGAGGGATTTAGAATAACTATCTGGAGCTACTGAGAATGTGTAGGGGAGAGAGGGATACACTATCTGGCCTTCCAGTGTAGACATGCCCTTAATTTCTGAAGGGCATCACATTTGATTATCGCTGTCTTAATTTGTAGTGAGATAAATTATTAAAGTGACTTCATCAGATCTCTAAAAAAGCCATCCTTCAGTTTTTTCCTTGAAGATTGCTTGAACTTTTATCTGTCCATCTTTATAAATTCTTAATTCATTGCCCTTTCTCAGCCTCTTAGCTTGTAAAATGAGGCCAGTAGTGATTTAACTGATATTTTCGATGTGCTTTCAGAATACTGGATGTCTCTGTGGAGATGTCCTTCTCCTCTGTTCCCTCAGCTGTCCTGTGTGGTTTTTCCCTGCTGCATTTTCATCTGGCCTTTGGAAAAAAAATCAGATCATTAAACTTGGGAAAGCATTGACATTTTCTGTGAGAATGGCTTCTGGATTTTTTGTCTGCTCCCTATAGTAACTGCCAAAATAAACATCATCAAAAATGTCCTTTATTTACACCCTTCAGCATGTGGGTCTGCTTAGTCCCCTGCCTTCCCTTCTCTGTCAGGGGCAGGCAGAAGCTTGGTGGTTCCCTCCCTTTGGGAGCATTTCTTGGTGATTTGCTTGTGTTAGAAATGCAAGGAAGTAAGTTTTAAACATTTCTGCTTTCAGTCTTTAGAAACTTAGAGAAAATGGATGGAGAAGGGCCTGTCAATGCTTTTTTTCTGCCTTTAAGTGCTCTCAGCAGCAGGTGCTCTGCTGGTCAGGTGGGTGGTGTGAGAACCTCTCCTTGTGTGCCTGGTGTCCATGGAGCTGGAAATGGATGTGGCTCTGTGGACAGATGGAAACTGGAGTAAAGAGACATACTCCTCTTCCCTCCTCTCTTCTTTGTCTGCCATGATTTAGCCTTAAGTTCTGGTTTGGGATCTCTCGTATAATGAATATTACTGTCTTGGTTTTGGAGGCAAATTTAGGAGAAGACGCTCTGAAATGAGTGTTTCTTCTGAAGAGAAGGGCTCCAGTTAATCCCTTTTGCCAAGGGGAGAAATGGATACCAGTGGGCGAAAGTGAAAAAAACCCCTTGTTTATTAACAGAAAAAGGGTGCCTGCAAGGCACAGCAAAAGAAAGAAAGAAAGAACTTGAATAAATGTTAGATATTGAAATTGTGGAACCTTTTCCCCCCCAGAACCCCGTGCCGGCCTCTCAGGCCCTTTCCCCTCGGTGCAGCTCCGCTCACAGCCGCCAGGGGGCGCTGGTGGCTCCCGGCCGGGCAGGGGGGTGCGATGGTTTCCCGCGCCTGCAGGGGGCGCTGTGCCGCCAGCTCAGCCCTCACGCGGTAATGGCGGCTCGGCTGGAAGGAGAGAGGTGCACAAAGGGCTTCCTCTCAAATTCACAGCGGGAGCCGATCCTGGTGCTCCTCTGGATAGCGAAAGGGGCTGTAGCAGGGCCTTTAGAAGCAGTAGCAGGCTGGAACGGCAGGGCGGGCTTCCTTGGGGCAGCAAGCAAGAGGCAGCAGAAACGCTGCTGCTGTAGCTGGACCGTGGGGTGTCCCGGCAGGCAGGGGGGAAACAGCTCCAGTGCAGCACAAACCCGGAGCAATGGCAGAGGTTGGGCAGCGGCAGCCCGGCTCCTGAACACGGCAGAGAGAGACTCCCCAGGATTTCTCCCCGGTGCTGGCTGGGCCCTGGGTCTGGGCTGTGCGGAGGAGGGGGCAGCCCCCCGGCGGTGGTCGTGGGAGCTGGCGCAGCATGCTCTGCCTCTGGGCTTCCCCAACAGCAGAACTGCAGAGAAAATAAAAAAAGCAAGCCAGCAAGTGCAGTGACAATGCCAAAGCAGGCAAAACCCACAGAAACAACAGGATCACTAGTCAGAGATACCGGCCACATGTGTCCAGTTGAGCAGCCCGCCCCGAAAAGGGGGGCTACCTCACCCTGTCCTCATCTGCCTCTGGAAACCTCAGCCTGGCTCCCATTCATCAGGATAGCCCCAGAGCCAGGGATGGGGTGAGGGGAGACAGGGACAGCAGCCACCCTGGGCACAAACAAAACAGATTAAAAACCCCCAAAATGGCATGGGATAATAAATGATCCCCAAGACAATTATCATGATAGGAAGTGTGTTGGTCCAGCTTGTCTGGGTTTTGGGAAGCTCAGAGTTGATTCCTGGCTCTGTCATAGTTTGTGTGGCATCATGTTACTTGGCCTCTGAGATACGGGGAATGATGCTGACTCACCTCCTATCTCTCAGGAGAAGCACAAGCAGAATTACAGGTGAGGCAAGGGGATACTGAGCGTACAGTATTCTGTGTGCTCACATGGGACAGTAACAGGAGCTGTGAGCATGCAGAATTCTGCAATCCTTCAGTTGGTTGTCAGTTTCCTTTTAACCTCTCAATAACACAGGAAGGCTCTGCCCTTCCCAAACCTTACCTGTATGGTGACATGGCAAATCTTGTACTTAGGCTCAGGTACTGGACACGGCTTGCAGGGCCCCCAGTGCTCTTGCTGGGCCCCTCTGGGTGTGATTCCACCACAGGGACCTGAGCCACACCACCAGCAAAATCCCAGGCTGTGCCATTGCTCTGGGATCCTGCATGCAGCACGGAGCTGGGGCACAGCTTGGATCTCAGCATTCGGAGCTCAGACCTCTGGCACTTCCTCGTTGTGGCTGGGCACATTCTGTGCGGTGGAACCTTTGCTGAACTGTGCTGCTGGAGAAGAGACTCTACCTGAGGAACCCTAGGCTGTCCAATGGTGTAAGGTCATGGAGGGGTGTGTCTGCAGAAGGACTTGGCGCTGTGTCCGGCTGTGAATCCGCACATTGGTCCATCAGTGTCTGGTCTGCTGTGTGGGAGGGGGGGCTGGATGGAGGTAGCGCAGCGTGCAGAAAGAATGCAAGTTGGCTGGGCTTCTCCAGCTCTCAGTGATGGATCTTTTGGGCTGATCCTGTGGAGGGGAAGGGCTGTTTGTTTGAAACAGTGGACTAGGCTGAAGGACATGCTGGGAATGCATAAATGTTAAACGGTATTCTGACTTCCAGCTGGGAACTGAGCTTGTCTCTGGTGGCAGGGCACTCTGGGGCACTGAGATGCTGCTGTGTCTTGTGAGTCTGGGCTGAGCGTGTCCCCCGGTGGTCCCTGTGAAAGGGGCAGAGGTGCAGGCAGGTGTGGATGTGGAGACTTCCAGAAACATTGCAGGGCTCCCTGTAACAGCATATTACCATCTTCCCTGCAGGGAAGTTGGGCAGCTGGGATGCTGACTTTGGCTCTAGGTGCACATACAGCATTTTTGCTGTGTGACGGGTTTCAGGGGAGTTTTGGACTTAGAAACTGAGCTGTGTGGTTGTAACTACCTGCCTCTGTCCTACCTGAGTGACTGAATTACTGCAGATACTCACTTCCTGTGCTCTGACTAATTTGTTTTACACTTTGTGAAGATGGGGGAATGCTGTGAAGTGCAATGCCACATGGAACGAAGGCTGGATCCTGCAGTAGTTGGGATATATTCGTGTGTGATACAGGAATGAGGGATATAGTAAAACCCACTGATGGTTAAGATGCTGGCAGTGTGCAGTTCTTCTTGTAGAAATCTGAGAAGCAGAGAACTTTGGATCCAGGAGTGCCCTCCTCCAGAAACAGCCAGAGGCTTTTGGAAGCAGCGTGTCTGACACAACAAGACAAAACCATCTCTGCCAGCTGAATCCATGTAGGGTGAGGCAGGAGCTGTATTGCTGTATTGGCTTGAGGTGAGATGGGAGTTCCAGCATGAAAACTGCCTCCATAGTTTTTCCTTTTGGAAAATGACCTGCCCAGATCTGCTGACAGCTCAGATGTACAGGCATGATTAACCATCACAGGTATTGCTGAGCTGGAACTGGAACTGAGATACCCTGTGAAATGGGACAGGCTGTTCCTGAAGCAGCAGAGTAAGAAAAGCAGAAAACAGGAGAAAAGCAACATAAATCAGCAAGTGATGCCAGTGTAGCTGTTGGTTATAAATCGTGTGGTCTCTCTGCTTTTAGTATTGCGTAATTAGGTTGTGTGACCCTTGGGCTGGTAATGCTTTCAGAGGCCAGGGAAAGAGGGAATTAGATACCTCTGGAACAGCACATGGCAGAGAATCACAGAAGAGGTGGTTAGACAAGTTCTTCTGCGTTTTCCTTTAACCCTCCACCACTGACCTGTAGCATAGCTGGAAGCAAACCCCTGCTTTGTGCCTCAGTCTTGCTATGTAAAACAGATCTTTACCAGCCTTGTGCAAGTGTTTGTGATCTGATCAGTGTTCGAGGCTCTCCCAGGGGTGCTGCAGAGGACTGAAATACTACTTCTCTTTTTAAGGCATGTTTGCCATGTGTTGCAGTTTGCCATCTGTTACATAATAGCTTTTGCTTTGATTTTATGATTGGATTGTGTGCATTCCCCGGATAAAATCAGGGTAGGCCTGTAAAATGATTGACCTCTGCAATTGGGGTGGCAGAGCTGATTTCATCTCTTGGGGAGCTGAGTGAGGGAGCAGAACACAGCATGCAGACAATGGTTGGTACCCTACGTAGCAGGAAGTTTTATAATTACTTGAGAGTAAGTTACATAAATTCTTGAGAAAGCTGCTTTTGGCTTCTGGACCCAGTTCCCATTGAAGAGGATTTGGATTTCGTTCCCTGGGAGCCATTTCCCCAGGCTTGCCAGCAGTCACAGCCCAAAGTCAGCTTCTTTTACATAACCAGAGTGAGCATGTTTGTGTTGGTGTCTCATGCTAACACAAATAACACAAATCCCATTGAAGCAAACAACACAAATAACACAGATCCCATGGAAGCAAATGCTGCATTCTGTGTACTCCCTGCTATGGGAGGAGGAGAATGAAGCAATGCCTAATCAGAGATACCATCTCATGGAATGCTAATGGGAAGTGCTCTGAGTGGTGAGATCAAGATAATAGGTGACTCTGGGCTGAGCAGGAATTGGGCTCAAGTCTTTAAGAAAGCTTGAGTGTCTCAACCTACCACATACAGAGGTGGTGGTGGTTTTGTGCTTTAGTAGCAAATTTGTTTTACACCCTTTGTAGCAGAAGGGAAAGGGAGAAAGGCACATGTTGAGCAACAGTAAAACTTTATCTGATTCCAGCTTCCTTAAAGCCAGTCCTTTCTGCTTCTAGGCTAGAGAAGATTGTACAGTCTGTAGGAATGAATTATCTCCTGCTTCTCTGCGGTTTCTTTGGCTTCTTCACTCACCCTCTTTGTTCCTTCCTGGTCTTTGAGAGCTGTTTTAAAATGATCCATTTCAGTCGGGAGCTCTTTGCTTGCAGAGCATCTAAATTGTACCAGTTTGCTTCTGGCTGTTTATACTGGTGGAAGTGTGATTGTGTTTCCAGATTCATGCAAAACACTGCTTTCAATATAGATGTTTAGTCACTAGACTAGTGATGTTTTCCATCTCCAGCTAGGCCAGCCACTCTTTTCTTTCCACAGCTCTGCATGAATTTGGTTGGGTACCCCCCACTAGATGCACGTCCCAGTTTCCCCAGCACCTGAAAACTTGCTTACTGCTGAAAATCAGCCCCTCAGGTGTTGTTTCAGAGCTACAGGACTTTTCTGTTGACTTCAGTAGGATTTATTTCAAACCCTTCAAAACGTCAGGGCGGCAAGAACAGGCAGAGTCAAGCCAGTGTGATTGAAGTGCAGTTGTCTACATCACTCATGTACGGTGAAGAGAAAATGCAATTTATTTTTAACACCTTTTTAATTCTAAAGTGTTTGTATATGGAAAAGATGAAATGACAGTTGACTTCACTCTGGCTCCATCTCACAGCACTGCCCTGATTCTTCCTGTCCCAAGGAGCTGACAATTCATGCTGATTTTCTCATACTGTGAACTTGTGCACAACTTAGCAAAATAAGGATCTCAACCTAATAGCCTCTCTGAAAGCTGATTTAACCACAAGGAAGACTGTTAGCCTGGCAATATTCTGTTCTTCAAATTGCAAAGAAAATGTTTATGTAAATCAGCCTTTTTTGTTTATTATTATTTTTATTATTAATGGTAAGCCTAATAAACTGAATGTGCCTGACACACAGGGTGTTATATCCTACATGTGAAGATTTATTTTTTTTTCCAATCACACACCCTATATTTGTTTCTCTTTTTACCTGGGAGACTTCAGAGCTGTGGAATTGTGTGACCTTGTAGGTTAATGACAGCTCTGGAATAGAGTTGCAGTGCATCTGTCTATATCAGGAGAGAGTAATTAGCAAGTTATTGATAGTCAGATGAAGTTGCAGCTTGAATTTCAGCCAGCAGAATGGCTTTCTAATACAGGGCTTGAGTGGACCATCCTGAAGAGGAAATAACTGTATCTTTATTATTTAAAAAAGATACTCCCAGGGTGTGGAGCCTGTACAGATAGTGAATAATTCTACTTGAAGGCTGCTGTTTTTGCAGACATGTTATCTTTTCTCCCCACTTTCTATGCTGAAAGTGTTCCCTACACTCTTGCTGGGCGTCATTATTTTTCTGTTGTGAGTGTCATTACTGAAAGAATTTGCTTTGGGGTATAGATTTGTTACTTCTCTCAGCGTCTGCAAGGATTTTCTATGTTATTTGCCAGCTTTATGCCGATGTAGATGGAGAATAGTTTGCTGAGTCCTTAAATTGTTTCCAGTCTGGTTGGGATACAGGATCTGTGAGAGAACGACGACATTCCACTGCTGGGTACAGGTTTGGGGCAGGGACTTTTCAGCCTGAGGAACTGAGGATGCTGAGCATGGGGTGGGCTTCGCCCCTTGGCTGTGTTGAAATGTCCAAATTCCAAGGAAAGGAGGGCTTGGCCACAAGTGCAGCCTTCTCTAGAGGAGCAGGCTTTGACAGGACATGCCACTGTCTACAGCGCATTTGTCCCTGCAAATCCTATTTCATATTAGTGTGATCTGTGTGGGGTTTGCTGTGGGGAGTGTGTCCACACAGAAATAGAGTGGGGAGAAAAAGGACCATGTAATCAGGGATGAAGGACCAGCTGCAGGCAGAGGATCAGGGCCCCTGAGCCACTGGGCCGCCTCCTTGATCCAGTCTGCCTTTTTATGGCTGTTTTCTGCCCTTTTTGTAAATAACTGGCTTTTATCTGACCTATCTTTGGAGTGATTTTCCTCTAAGCCAGACCTTTCAGTGTCTGGGAAACCCTGCAGCACATAGAGAGAACACAGGGGAGATTTTCCCCTCAGTTATTTCAGTGAACTTAAGCTTGACAAGGCTTGTTATAGGCTGGCACCTGGGATTTCCTGGGCATAAGTCGTAATGGATTTTTGCAGTAATGCTTTATGTGTGAATCTCAGCTCCTGAGGCTGAGTAGCTGTGGTCCCTCAGCTGAGTCTGTTGTCTGGCAGCTTCTTGGCCTCTCCAGGGCAGGGTCAGGGCTTATTGTACCTGTTTTTCTCCAGGAAAGCATCTCCAGTTGTGCTTTAGCTTAGGAACTATGGACAGCAGCAAGGTTGTGCTTCTGTGATAGTGCTTCCTCTTACTTTGTCCAGTTGTTTCTTAATTAACGTGGGCATCAGAAGCTTTCACCAAGTGCCTTCCTGAGCTTTTCCAGAGTTTGGTGGGGTTTGTGTTCCAGAATTACTTTGCTGACAGGTGAATCCTGCCATTCATTTACTTGTTTTCTGTTTTCTCCTGTGAAGTGTGATTTGTTTCCCCATCTAATGTGTGTTTCTTCTCAATCTTCTCATTTAATTTGCAGTGTTTGAAAACACTTGGAAAACCCATCATGAAGGCTGAGAAAGAGAAAGTTGCCAAGAGCTTGGAGCTGTTGAACTTTCTCCTTAAAACTGTGACAGGGCAGGTGAGTGTGTGACAAATGGCTGTTTTCTGAGTATCTTTTAAATGTCACACTTGGATTTTGCCATGTGATTACTACATCCCACCTCATTTCCTACCAAAAGTACCTCTAGAGGGAATGCCTGGTTGGATGAGAGGACAGAAGAGCCCTCCTGTCTGAAGGAGTGATCCATAGTCTTTATGAACTGATCTCCAGAGGAGAATTTGTGCAGTGTTCAGCAAACACTTGTGGCATCTGCTTTCTTAGCAGCAGAAATACAACCTGGGGTACAGTGAGGGTGGGCTTTATCCCAGGTGATTGCTCTTTCCTCTCCACTGAGCTCCAGAGATCATGATTCCCGAAAACAGACTTAGTAGCTTTAAGAGCAGGAGTGAAGCTTTGTTCTGGGGCTTTGTTTTCCTTAATGAAAAATGACTTTTTTGAGCATGCAAAGATTTTCTATAGGTGACAAAATATGTCCCTAATGTGGTCTTATTTACTGGAGGAAAACACCACAAGCAGCAGAATTGCTGAAGCCCAGTTTCCTACTGATAAGCCCAGAGCTCACACTGAAGCCTGTTTCTTTGTGAAGACCTAATAGGAAAGTGGGTGGAAAAGAGAGGTTATTTCCAAAGCTCTTGTAGGAGCTGAATAGCCTTTGAGACACCCCTTTCTCCCTGGTTTGACTGAGATTATGCAGTGGGTTACAGAAGAGGGTGCCAGATCTTTAGAAACCAGGCTGAACATGCTGCTGCTTTTCTCCTGGATGGGTACATAGTCATGTGTCTTCTTTTCCCTGATCCCAGCCATGGACAGGAAAAGAGAGTGGACTGAAGGACCCTCCAGTTCTTTTTATGCCACTGCAGTTCTGTTAGACTCATGCCTCTCGTGGTAGAAACTCAAGTTGTCAAGCAAACCCAGTACCTGATGGCGTGGTGTCACTCACCAGTTTTTGCCCCAAACTGAAGTGGTGCAAACGGACTCAAGGCAGTGTCTTGGAGAGGCCAGGCAGGATTGGTAATTCCTGCCACAGCCTTCCCCTAAGGATGGCCTGTGCCCTGCTGCTGTGAGTGCCCCTCCCGAGTTCACTCTGCAGATTGCCTCTACTTGCCTCTTGCAGAAGCTGAATGTGAAGTTGACAGAGGTGGAGAAAGTGCTGCTCACTCTGAACCAGCTGGAAGACATTGGGAATTCACCACGGCTCGACTCTCTCTACTGGAACGTCATGCGCTGGCTGAATTACACGTATGTGTGCTTGGCATCCTGGCATTCTGCCTTGTCTGGGGGCCTGCCTGCCTGTCCTGCTTGTGTACAATGATATGGGGAGGTGGGAACAGAAAGGAAGTCAAGGCAGTGAGCTCAGGGTGGAGTTTAATGGAGCTTTTTGGTTGGTGGGGTTGAGACAGTCATTAATGCTTGTGTGGAATAATACCGGGCTCATTGTTCTGTGTGCTTACATCTTGGGATTGGTCCGTGATGGGAAAGGGTTGTAACACGTGACTGACATGTCTGATACCTGATCATGTGTTGCTGGAAGACGAAGAAAGCCAGGGCCACGGGCAGGTGTTACCCCACCTCCATGGATAACGCTCATCCTCACAGCATTCCTCCTCCTCCTGTGCTTCCTGCACCTTTCTGGTGCTTCTGTCTGCTCGTGGACTGCCTGTCACATGGATCACACTGTTCCCTGGCTGTAAATTAAGTTGCTCTTGATTTTTGGCATTCTCTCTGCAGGAAGCCCAAGAAAGAGAAGACAGCCAGTAAGCCCGCACAGGGAGCGGAGTCGCTTAAGCGGAAGAAAAAAGGCTTCCTGCCAGAGACCAAGAAACGCAAGAATCGCAAGAAAGGCATCCAGGAGAATGGGGTGACACCGGGGGAAAATGGAGAACCAGCAGCCCCAGAGGAGCAGCCCCTGGGAACAGAAACCCCCAAGCAGAAGAAAGGCCTTGTGCCTGGTGGCAGCAAAAAGAATCCAAACAGGGGGGGCAGGGAGAACGGAGTGGCAAAGGTGGGCGGTGGGGACCCCCCCACTGCTAATGGAGGAGATGCTGTGGCTGACAAGAAGAAGAGGAAGAGGAGAAACAGAAAAAGAAAAGGTGCTGCAGGCGATGAAGCTGAGCAGGTTTCAGCTGCAAAGAAAACCAAGGGGAGTGTTGTCCAGGAGACCCAGCAGAAGCAGGGCAAAGCCAAGAAGAAAAGAAAAGAGAAAAAAGCTCCCGTGCTGCAGGAGTAAACTCACCCATGGACTCACCCAGGCCTGGCATGGCTAGCATGGCTCAGTAGACTGTTGAAGTACCTTTTATATCTATAGTTTTTATGCTCTCCATGACTTTTAAATAAACCTTCCATGATGCTGAGCTCTAAAGCTGCAGGTCTGGCTTGTGTGGAGGGTTCAGCCTAGAGCACAGAGAGCTTCAGGAGGTTACATATGCTCCAGGCTCTGGGGGATGCCCACTCTCTCTTCTCTGGCAGAGCCAAAGAATCCTGTCTCCACGATTCCCAAGGCAGAAGTGAGAGGCTGGTTTGGATTCCGTGGGAAGTTGGGGTGGGTATGCTGGCACTGCTGAGTTATGTGGTCAAACCCTGGTGGGAGATTCAGAAGTAGCTCCTAAAGGCTCATGCCTGTCCTGCCCAGGCTCAGCAGCGCTCACAGCTTTTCCAGTGTGGGAGAGATGCAGCTTCCAAAATGCCTGGGGTTAAATGGGTTTGCACATGCAAACTCTGGGGTCAGCTATTTCCAGTTTGACCACTCTGGTGTTGTCAGTAACTACCATGATCTGGTTTGTCTTGCCTTTTTGCTGCTGGGTGCAGAAGGGGTCATGGCCCCTGTGGTAGTGCAGGGACATCGATAAATCAGTGAAACAATTGAAATGGTTGATTGATTGGCCACTGCCAGGCCAGCAGCCTGTGTGCAGCCATGCAATGCACCTGGAACAGCAGGCCTGCAGCAAACAGTCTGGGGAGGTGACTGCCTGGAATTGCATCTGCTTATTTACCCCCAGGCTCCTGAATGCTGCCAGGACCAAGTTCTCCCATGTGTTGGGTACCTGGTTCCTGTTGAGAGCTGAGGCTCAAAGTGTTTGAAATGCTACTAATGCTATAGTTGCCACTAAGGCCTCCTCCCTCCCCTGCTCCTCCCCACCTGCTGAGCACCCTGCTCCTGGATGCCACAACATGGGTGTTGGTGCCTGGCCCTGACTCCTCTCCAGCATCCGAGGGAGCAGGGCTGGGTTAATGGTTGGACTTGATGATCTTGAAGGTCTTTTCCATCCTTAGTGGTTCAGTGATTCTCTGAAGGCCTCAGTGCTCTCCTCCCTGCTGCAGAGGAGTTTGGTGCTGGCTCCTGGCAGAAGCTTCTGCTGGCAGAGGGAAGGGCCGGGAGCAGGGCTGTGCCTGTTGTGCCTTTGGTGGGTCTGTACCACCAGGCAGAATTAAAGGCACTGGAAATGTCTTACTGCTTTCAGAAGGAGTGAGAGAAGAGCTGCAAAGGGCTGTGTTTGCCCATAGCTATTTATCTGCCTTTGCAATGATTCTCTGCTCCAATGGCACAGAATTCGTGGGAGACAGCAGCTGGCAGCGGCACAGACGCATTCCATTGCAGACCCCTGGTCTGCCATCCCATTGCAGACCTGCAGCTTCCTCTTTCCCTGTCCCAGCAGTGATCCCACAAGCTGAGCTGCGCATCCAAGGTGTGCGAGCAGCAGCTGACCCCTGGAGTTTGTGCCCACAGCTCAGCACAGTGTCCTCCTGTGCCTGCCTTTCACCTCCTGCCTCCACAGCTGGCTCCCTTGGGCACTCGGGCCAGTCAGGACTGAGGGGCACTGTGGTGTTGCCTTGGAGGACACAGCCCTTGTACATGCTGGATGAGGAGGAGTTGGCAGGCTCTGGACTCTGCAAGTCAAGAGTCTTTCAGGTATTGGCACAGATTGGGCAGGAGGTGAAGGGCAGCTCTCCTTGTGCCCACCCTTGATGACTGTTGGCTTGCAGCCTCTGAAGGGTGTGCAGAGGTACCCAGACAGGACGGAGTTTTGGGCTGCACGTGTGTGGCAGGACAGTGCAGATCAGACCTTCAGGAGGTGGCTGGTTCCTGCTCTCTGTGGTGCTCCCATACTTGTCTGAGCAATTCAGGGCTAGACTCGCCCTGCTGGACCTTTTATCCTAAAGCACTTATTCATCTGGAGATGGCTGTAGGCTCTTGACTGGAATAGCTGCTGTTGCAGCCTGCAGCAGAGCTGCAAATCTCTATTTCCAGGCAGAAGGTGTTGGCAATTATTGCCAATCCTGTCTCCAGGAAAAAAGGCGCCTCTGCTCCAAAGGGGCCTGTTGGCACTGGGGATGCTGCCCTGCCTCTGCCATTTCCTGCTTAAAGCTGGTTCATTGCCTCGTTAAAACCTCAATCCCAGCTAAGCCCCTCCAGCTGTCCCCTGAGTGATGACTTTTCATGTATTATGCAAATGCAGCACACAGGAGGCTGGCAGGTCAGGGCTGTCCATGGTTTAATGGTCCGGAGGGGCTCCAAAGGGGACCAGGGGCTTCAGATCCGAACTGTCTCACTAATGATTTCTTTCTTTCTCCCTGTGCCTTTAAGTAGGTGAGAGGGACCAGTATATATGCCTCAACATATGTCACAAATGAGGTGAAGAAAATTCCTATAAAAAACTGTGTTGTCCTGTCCCCAGAGAAGCTTCACCTGGCAGCCAGTCAGGGCAGAGAAAGCTTCCATGATTAGACTGCGAGCAGCTCCCTCCTGACACACACACAGACGCTTGCTGGAGAAGGCGAGTACCCGGATACCCGTGAAAGGTGCCCGTGAGAAATGCCCACCAAAAACGGGCCCGCAAAGCCGAGCTGG
>VZTH01005178.1:62221-137305 GCA_013397815.1 Aleadryas rufinucha
GTAACCACCGCCGGAGGCACGCTGCCGCCGCCACTTGGAAAATCGCGCCCAGCCCGCCAGGGGAGCCACGCAAACACCCTGCTGCGGTTCGCAACGCACACGCTTCGTCCGCCAAACCGATGCGGACAGATAGCCGGGGTTCTGTGGTAACGCTGTCCCCTGGCTTCTGTTTTTTTTCCCCTCTCTCTCGTTTCTCTCTCTGCTCCTTTTTCCTGTCCCCCCTCCCCTTTAAATAAGAACACTTAGTTGTTCGGGTTTTTTTTTATTTCAATAAGCGGTTCCCAGATATAACATTGCCGTGTTCGTGCTTGATTTTTCGTCAGAAAAATCTATCAAAAGAATCCTTCCCGGCTCCCCCTTTTATAGTGGAACAGGACAGTAGGACATCCTGGGATTTTGTGCCTCTGCTATGTGGAACCAGAGGAGCAACAGCAGGCAGGTGTGGTGTGTGGGAAGCAAGGAGTGAGCTGGATGGGAGGGTTCTCTGCAGGCAGCTTAGGGAGGGAACCGTCACCTGCCTGCAGAGCACAGCTGTGGCACCCAGAGCCACCACACTGGGCAAGTCCTTGCCCCACATGAGGCCACAGAGCCCGGCTGAGCTGCTCTGGGATACCTGCCAGGGTCACTGCAGTGATGAGTTCATGTGGATGAGCTTGTCACTGTCATTTTGGGAAGGACAAAGCACGAGGCCAAAGCCGTGCCAGCTGTTGTTTCTGACAGAAGGGTGGCCACTGGGTAGTGCCAGATGTCAGCTGTCAGGCTGGAGAGGTTGACTGACCTCTGCCTTCTGTGTTCTTCGGTGTGTTCAGTCTCCAGGACTAGCAGAGTGGTCAAGGGGAAAAGGGACAGGAGAGCTGCAGGGCACAGTGCGAGTCGTGCTTCCCTAACAACTCTTTTGCCAATTAAATTACCTGACTGTAGGCTGGCTTTGATGCACAGCTTATAGGATGCAGTCACTAATCCACCAAGTCAAATTGTGTTTCACCAGCACTTATTTGGGCCTTTTAATAATCACAAAGGTTTCATTTTACTTGATCTCAGGCCTTGTCTGTTGCTCGACCTTTAGGGCTTTAGATGACTGAGCATGCTTTGATTTAAATGAAGCATTTTCTTCTCAGCTGTCCTGGACTCAGAGCTCTTTGGCAGAGAGCTCAACGGTTCTTCTGGATGCAGGAAAACAGCCCTGGGCACTGAGCTCAGGGGAGGGATGCAGTGCTGGAGACTGGCCAAAGCCATGGGACAAATCCAGGCACAAGGAGTCCTGGGAGAGTGGTGAGGCCCTGGCACAGGGTGCCCAGAGAAGCTGTGGCTGCCCCATCCCTGAAAGTGTCTGAGGCCAGGCTGGATGGGGCTTGGAGCAACCTGGGATAATGGAAGGTGTCCCTCCCATGGCAAGGGGGTGGAATTAATTGGTCTTTATGCTCCTTCCAGCCCAAACCACTCCATGATTCTATGATTTCTGATGTAATATCCTATATGCCATACAGAGACTTGGCCAGACTGGCAGTGGGTGCAGTGTTGGAGTTGTTCAGGAGAGGTTGCCATGCAATCAGCACCTCTTTGTACAATGTGATAAATGTAAATGCACCAGTGACACCAGGGCACTGCAGCACAAAGAGCATCAGGTTATCCAGACCAGCTCAGGAAAGGGTCAGAGTGGTCACCCTGTGCCAGCCAGTGAGGCTGTTGTTTGTCAGAGCATGGGTGGCCCTGTGAGAGCTCTGCAGGCAGTGAGGGGAGGGTTTGTGAAGCGGGGATGGGGAGTGTGTGGGGCACACACACACACACACAGAGTCAGGTATGGCCGTGATCCAGTGTGGACAGCAGAGTCTTGTTAGCAGTAGTTGATGGATGGAAGCTAAAGCTGCTGAGCTTCAAAGGTTATCTATCTGCTGGAACATCGGAATTTGGAAAATTATTCTTAATAAAGTCATTTACAAGAATGATTAAGCAGAAAGCCCCGAGAAGCACTGGCAAAAGACCATCAGGGATGATTGTTTTAAGTGACAGAGCCTTTGCTTTTGCAGTGTCCTGGCTTGGACACTTGTCCTGTGCTGAAGGAGAAGGACCCTGAAGGGAGGCACTGCAGGGTGCTGTGGGAGGGGTCTGTCCCAGCTGGTCAGGGGAGCCTCAGACAGCCTTGTCTGTGTGTCACGGCAGCCCAAGGCAGAGCTGCAGGGCTCCTGATGCAGCAGGACCAGCCCCTTTACTCCTTTTTTCCACAAGCCACCATCCTGTGAGGTTGGTGGGCATGGCTGCTGCAGGATCACTGGAGAAGGGCAGCCTTGATGCCCACTGTGGGACCACTTGGGAATTCATTTCCTGGCTTCCTGTCCATCTTCCTGAGCACCTGGCCCATGGCTCCCACACCACCCATTTTCATCAGTCCATCAGCCAGGTCCTTTAGTTGTGTTGAGAGGAGCCCAAATGGGGCTAAAGCAGGACCCCACCTCTGTGCCCACCACTGACTCCTTCCCCCCAGCTTTGATCCTGGCTGGATCCAGCCCAGAGGGAAGAGGAGGCTGTAATCCACCCCCTTCTCTGCTCCTGGTGTTATTTCTCAACAAACTCCAGGCAGGCTGGTGGCCAGGTAAGTCCTCAGCAGCTCTGTGGCTGCTGGAGCTTGGAGCATCCTTATCCCAGGGACCAGCCCTGCAGGCAGCAGCCACAGGAGTGCACAGCCAAGAGGTGACACAAGAAAAGGAGCCAGGAGGTACATTTTAAATACTTTTATTTCTTAATTTACATAAAGGTATATATTTGGCTTATCTTTTTTTATACTCTGAGATTCACAATCAATTGCTCTTAAAAAATAAAATAGTCATTTGCTTCTGAAAGAAATCAGAAAACTATTTTATACTTCTCCCTTGTATAACAAGAAAATACACTAATACTCCCATACATCACATAGTAAAAGTGATTGTAAGTGCTGGTTTACCAAACAGTAAAGCAAATGGAGAAGAAAACAAGCATTTGGGATGGAGCTTGGAAGAACTCTGCTTCCCAGAGCACAGCCAGATGTTTATGGGGTTTAGTCACCCTGACTGTAAGGGGAGAGGCTCCTGGGGCCACCCAGACCTGCTCTGGGAGCAGTGGCAGCAGGAGCCACTTGGGTTGGCAGCTTGCTGCCTTTTGGGTCATTCTCTTGCCTCTCTGGGCTGGTCCCATTGCCTCAGTTTCCCACATTGTGTACAAACCACCTCACTGCCAGTGCAGGATCAGCTGGGGGGAGTTAATGCTTTTAAAAATCCCCTTTATGAAGTGGAGTAGAAGAAAACTCTCGTGATTAACTGAGGGGCATGTGGAGCCTCCCTGGTGCCTCTGGACACTTGCACACACCCTGGTGAATGCAGCAAGGATCTGGAAGGAGCCTGAGCCTCCCTCTCTTAGCCTGGAACGTCTGGGAGCAGGGATTCAGGGATCCTGGGTGAAGGTAGGACTCATTTCTCACTTCTCTTTTTGCTCCCTCCCCTCTGTCCTTGTTTAAACAGAATCCACAGCATTTCCTTCATGTGCACAGAGGAGAAAACCAGCACTGAGCTCTGACAGGGACTGGAGCCTGTCACAAACAAGGACTGCCAGTGACATTACAGTTCAGTTCCCTTTTCATTGTTGACTCCTGAGAATTAAGTTTAAGGAGAATTCCTAATCTCTGAACCTCAGCAGAAATGTTCCATTTTGTTGACAGTAAATGCTACAACAGAGAGAGTCTATCAGAAAAGCAATTTAGGAAATGTGGTTAATCTTCTTTGGTCTCTGAGATGAAATGACTGATTGTTGGGTTGCTTTTTGTTTCTTTTTAAACAGCTTAAAAAGGAATTTCTTAATGGGAATCAGAAATTCATGTGCCTTTAAAGCCAAGTGTTTGGCTCCCAGACTACAGCTGCTGTGTTTCCCCTCCAAGTGTAAATAGTGGCACGAGGTAGGAAGTGAAGCATTGTTTGGAATTTGCTTTGCTTTGTTATTTCTAGCACCTGCTTGCTCAGGCACTCGAGGAACACTTCTTGCTCTGGTTCTTAGAGCTATTGTTAAGGTATTTCAGGTGACAGAACCCTTGCAGAGGAATCCTGTGAGGT
Source organism: Aleadryas rufinucha (assembly GCA_013397815.1). Classification (NCBI taxonomy): domain Eukaryota; kingdom Metazoa; phylum Chordata; class Aves; order Passeriformes; genus Aleadryas; species Aleadryas rufinucha. The sequence goes on from VZTH01005178.1 coordinate 66,298, forward strand.
CTGGGGAGGAGGAAAGGCTCACGGGATTATAGGGCAGGGACTTGCTATGGGGTGAGCACCTGGAATTACAACCATCTCTGCTGTGCTGTAGGTCCCAGCAGGGAATGGGAGATAAACCCAGATTTACTAACAGTACCTTCCTGTGCCTGACTGATCTTACAGCACAACCAGGAGAGCAGCTCTGAGCCATAACTCACATCCAGCCCCAGTCTGGCATTTCCTGAGCTGATTTAGTCCTCCTTGGAACCCAGGTGCAGCCACTTGAGAGCCATGAGCACAAGAGTGAGGTGCTTTCACCTGCTCAGGTTGTGCTGAACTGGAGGGGGGGGTCTGATCTGGGAGAGAGGGCTCTGAACAGAGGCAATGGGGGCTTGCTGAGCCACTGCCCTCGCTGTTGCAGTGCCCTCTCTGTGGCAGTGCCCTCGCTGTGGCAGTGCCCTCCCTGAGCCACTGCCCCCCCTGTGGCAGTGCCCTCCTTGTGGCAGNTTGCCCTCTCTGGCAGTGCCCTCGCTGTGGCAGTGCCCTCCTTGTGGCAGTGCCCTTCCTGTGGCAGTGCCTTCCCTGTGGCAGTGCCCTCCCTGTGGCAGTGCCCTCTCTCTGTGGCAGTGCCCTCCCTGAGCCACTGCCCTCCCTGTGGCAGTGCCCTCCCTGAGCCACTGCCCTCACTGTGGCATTGCGCTCTCTGACAGTGCCCCCCCTGAGGCAGTGCCCTCCCTGTGGCAGCCTGGCCTCTGCAGGGTCTGTGCTCCCCTTCCTCCCCCATCCAGCTGACACAGCATAAATTTGGCTTGTGGAGGCCAAGTGCAGGAAACAAGACTCCAGTGGGATGGCACCATGGCATGCTTCTGCATTTGAGTGTAACCCAGTTCAGGCACTGGCCCTGTCTGAAAGCTCTGAAATGCACCTCTGTGAAGGTACAAGTGACACCCCAGTGGCAGTGCTCTGGGACAGGTCAGGGTTGGGTGTGCAGGAATCCAAGCACTGCTCTGAAGGCAGAGTGTCAGCCACCTGCTTTGGAATACTGACAGGGAGAATTAGCATTGACAGGCTGAGTGATATGGTATCATGTAAACAAAGCACGAGGTCACTGGCACAGCAGTATTGCACTCTCAGGCCCAAGGTACAGCCATTCAGCCAGGTGGATTTTGGTATTTTAAAAGCCTGTGAACCTCCTAGGCAAGGCTGAATTTAGCATATGGAAAACTCTAGAGCCTGTAGGGATTTCTGTCCAACGTTCTTCTGGGCCTTTCTGTGACAACCAGCAGCATACCCAGTGCAGCAAAACTCTCTCCTCTGTCCCACTGCTCAGTCCCAGTGACAGGTAGGTCACCCACTGGAAGTTTTCCTGTGGTGCCCTTGCAGGCCCTGGCACCAGGGCACTGAGAGGAGGAGAGCTGTGGACGTTATTCATGTCTGCTGTGGTTGCACAGGCAGCTCCAGATTTCAAATGTTTAAATAAAAACTGTTTATCTAAATATATATATATATATCACCTAATGTCTTCAGCAGAGATAAAGCATCTTACAACATATTTAAATAAAAAATAATAATCTGAATTGAGCCTTCAGTGTCAAAGAAAAGGTGATGTACAGAACAGGTCCCCAACTAGTGCAGTCTGTGGGAGTGCGAGTGCTGGCAGAGCAGCAGCATTCCATAGGACACCAGCTGCCCTACAAACAATGTGGACTTCATTGGCTACAACTAAAACCATTTACACAATCGACAGTTGCTCACTTGGGCAGCATTTTCTGGGTCCAGTGGGCAGTTGGTTTCCATGCTCAGGGGACGCCATGAACGTCCAGGGTTCCCATGTTCCCGGCTGCCCTGCTCGGCTCCTGGTGCCTGACCCTGCAGGCTGGAGCAGTGGGATGGATTTGGTGCTAGAGAGCCCCTCTGTGATGTGGAGCTGAAGGATCCACTGATACCCAGTACAGAAGGGCTTCGAGCTTGAGATTGGTGCGGTGGGAGCAGGAGTCCACGTGCCATTGCCTCCACTGGCAGCTGCAAAAGGGAACACAAGGAGGTGGTTACTGGAGGAGTCCCAGGTATGGATAGGTGATGGTGCAGCCCAGCTTTGTGGTGGGGGCCAGCTGAGAGACCCCTGAGTCTTTGTGCAAGCTGAGGGTTGGCAGAGCCTGCCCATGGTGGAGGCAGCACTTGGGGACGTGCTGTGGCCATCTGGAATGGAAGCAAATGCACTCTGATCCAGGCCCAGTCTGCTCCAGGAGGTGACTGGCAGCAGGTGTAGCTCCTGTGCAGTGCTTAAGGGCAGGTGTGTAGGTACAACTGCTCCTGGTGTGGGCTGGAGCAGCTCAGCACATCACAGGCTCCATTTTTGTGGACTGTTTTTGACCCCCTCAGTTTACTGAAGAAAAGAGGGACTGCCTTGTGCCTTAAATTGTCATTAAAACTGCTGTTCCTTGGAGAGCCCAGCTCAGGTGTCAGCCCAGCACAGCCCAGCTCAGAATGCTGCTGACAAGGCAGAGCAGGCACTGCTGGTGGTCCATGCTGGCTTTAAGGAGCATGTCAGCACCTCTCCTCACTGCTGAGGTACGACTGTGCTGGCCTCTCTAGCAGCCCACAGCTTTCCCAGATAACGGGGCAAAGATAACGAGTTCTCTCACTGCAGGATTTCCTGTGAGAGGGTCTGTACTCCATGTTATGCAGGAAATTGCCCCTGACCTTAAAAATCAGTGACTGCTGCATTACAGAAGAATTCCCCTATGATGGTGCCCTGGTTTCTTTCAAGCTGTATAAAACTGCACCAAAAAAGAAGAAAGTGCAGTGCAAAACCTTGGTGTGCCCAAGACCCAGGTAGTCACTGGTTTATAAGGCAAGTTTCAGCAACAGCACCAAGTACTTCCCAGATTTGTCAATGGCTTTTTTTAAAAAAACCCTCCAACTTTATCTAAAAGCTACTGTTAAATAACACTGTGTGAGTACACATCCAGCCCAGAGCCTGCAAGCTCCAGGCAGCCCTATGCCCAAATCCATTCCCCTCTGTGGAAGTAACACATCTGCTGTGCTAGAGATTGTATTAAATCTTTTCCCTCAAAAGGCCATTCTGAAGTGTCTTATTGAGTTCTGATTTTCTGATTAGTCTTTCAATGCATTTAATTTATGGGAAAGAAACCTCCTCTTCAAAAACTTGCTTTAATTAATTTTGGCTCCAGTAAAATGCTGGGAAGTGTTTATCACTTGTGGTGGCTCCAAGCAGCAGCGCTGTGGCTGTGGGGGAGTGATAAGGACAGCAGGAACACAGGGGACAGGGTGGGCAGCAGGAAGGGGACGGTCCCTCCCTCTCAGCGCTGTGGCCCTGGATCGAGGGTCACAGAGGGGACAGTCCCACAACACCAGGCAGGGTCAGGGGCTGCCAGGAAACACTTTCTGCAGAAAATTTGGACTATGCCAGGAATGGTGGGTTGGGAGCAGCCCATGTTTGACCCAGAGCAGGGCAGCAGGAGGTTTTGTGAACATCAAAAGGTTTTAAGTTCTGGCCTGGGACAGCCACACTGCTGGTGGTCAAGGGGACAGGGGTAACATGGGCTTTTCTGCTCAAAGAAGGGAGCACCAGGGTCTGGAAGCACCTCAATACCACAAAGGATGCTTGAGTTGACCCCTGGTTTCCCTGCTCTTGGTCTGCTCTGCTTTGGGCTGAGGGTGGCAAAGGTGCAAACCAGAGCTGGCTGAGGAAACTTCTCTGCAGTTCCTAAGGAAAGAAATGGGCTGACAGGGGTTTGGAGCAGAGGGGTGGCTTGAAACCTACTGCTGGTTTGGGTCACTCACCGTCTCAGACTTTCACAGAGGCTGGTGGCATCACAAGGTGATTCACCCTGGTGAAGGGAAAACAAAAGTGTTGTGTGAGAGCTTCAATTAGCAAAGAAATCGATTCCTAATAACATACCAGCCTGGTAAGTCCAAGTTTTGGTTGCTTAACAGTGTCTAAAGAAGTGGGACATTAATAACTGTCCTGCACAATGGTACAAAGCTGAAACCCTGTCACACAGGGGTGCCTGACAGCAATGCTGACAATGGCTGGAACATGCCAAGGAACACTGCTGGCACTAATTGACAAGGATTTGGGAACGTCCCAAAGGCATCCAGATGTAGCAACTATTTCCCCGAGCCAGTACAAGATTGCACAGTGGCTGTCAGTGTCCTTCAGCCTGACAGCACAAATGTAAACAGTCATCACTGATAAAAATTAAATTAAGAAAAAATGAGTTGTCTTTCAGTTTCCAGCTCCTGAAGACCTGCTGCTGTCGCAGGCACCTGCTGAGGGCTGATGGACAGCGTCCGGCAGGGACTGCAGCGTCACCAGGCAGGAGCTGTCCTGCAGCAAGGGGACAGCTCCTGCCTGCTCTGTGGGACTCAGGGACAGCAGCAATAGTCCTGTGAAGTCCATCCCTTGCACGTGCTGTTTGTCCTTGCAGTACCTGCCCTGGAAAATTCAACTTTCCTCGGCAGCAGCTCCTCTCCCATCTCCTGCCACGCTGTTCTTGTTACTCAGGGACAGGAGCGAGTGCCACATGCAGTGACACACGCAGCAGGGCCCCCATGTGCTCTGTCAGAGGTGCCATCCTCAGACTCTGAGACCTCTGGAACTTGCTTTCTAGCTCAGATGCTCACTGACCTCAGGGGGAACACCTGGATTCTCACCACACTGGGAAAGCCCCCCACACCTCCGGACCTGCCCTGACGTGGCCGTTTGAGTGCTCTGCCCAAGGGCTCTCTGGCTGTCCTTCAGCAGCAGCAGCAGAAATAAATCTGAGTCACAAAGGGAAAGTCTCCTCCTACCAGTGGAGGTCGGCTGTGCTGGCTTCAGCTGAGAACCAAAGTGCCCCAGCAGTGGTTTGCACCTCTGCTGGCAAAGGCAGCTTCTCTCTGCATCACTGAATCCCTTGGGCAGGTGCCCAGGGGACATCACAGAACTGCCACCGCCTGAGGCCCTGCTCGGTGACACATTCTCAGGAAACATCATTCTCCTTTGGATACATTAAAACTTAGTTGTGGCTCTTCACCACACTTTGTACCTGGCTGAACTGGAGTCAAACGTTCCAGGATATAAATTAACCAGTACTCAGGGGACAGCTTCCAAGAAATCCCTGCATCAGGAATTGATGCAGTTCAGCCCACAGCTCTTAACTTCACACCAACCCCACAGGTCTCCAAGGTGCACAGAAGCCTCTGTGCTTTTTCTGCCTTTCCAGGCTATAAACTGAAATATTTCTGATGCAAGAGCTGACCCAAGTTTCTTTGTACAAGTCCCATTCTTGGTAACCCCACTGCACTGGAAATCACATTGTATTGAACATTGGAATTGTGCAGAATACATCAGAGAAAATTACCTGGGAATGCTACAGCCAACCTCAGAAGTAGGAAGCAAGCTATGGAATGTCACAAAACTATCACAGAACACTAAAACTCCAGAGGTTTGAGTGAGCCACAATGTTTGAAAGTCATATCCCTTGCCACATCACTCCAGTTCTTAGAGGATACACAGAGGATACACAATCTATACAGAGTTAGTTTGGCCAACACTTCAGCACAGAGAACCCACCTGCACTGCTGACACAACTGTAAATAGACACAACTTTGCTGCTCGTGTAACAGTTCAGCCTCCTACGGGATAAAATGTACCTCCCTTTTATTTTAATACATTTCTCTCAAGTTCTGCTTTATCTCTGTTTCACAGATGGGAACAGAGGCCTGGAGGGGCTAATCCTGAAATGCATTTTGAAGATTTCATGGGAAATTAGACTGCACACGACTTGTGAACCTGCTGGGGAGAGAAATGACTTTCAGGGATCACACAGGAAGCTGCTGGGCAGGAGGGAGAACTGAAATAGTCTCCAAATTTGGGACAGTGCCTCCTCAGTCCCTCTGAAGCCCCGTGCTGCAGACAGTGGTCACTGCCACGACTGATGGCAGTGGGGTTCAGCTTATGGGTCAGGTGGGATTTTGTTTACTTTTTTTAAAGCAATCCCACAAATAATAAATTTTAAACTCTCTTAGGTGGCAAAATGTAGTACATGGGTTTAAAATAACAAGGCTCAAGAGCATCTAAATCCCTGATTAAGTACCACTTGCCTTTCTAATAACAATAATCCCACACTGAAAGGATCACTGAACAGTGGCTCCTAAATTGTTCTGTTTTCTCTGCAGTGTTTTTTTAAGATTGTGAATGTTTTCATTTCTTGAAGAGAGTAGGGTGGGAACCAGTCTGTTATTTCTGGAGGAGGAGGAAACTCACCCAAATTGCCTTTTAAGAACAGAAGCTGTACAACTTTTTTGGTTTTTTTTTACTGACTCCTCCAGCAGTTAAAAATGTGGCTGATTCTCTCTAACCCCATCACTTCCTCTCCTGTCAAACCTAAATATTTCTCCTAGATCCTATCAAGTCATTTCCATGTACTGTGACAGCATCTATAATTCTGAAGTATTTATAAGACTGTCTGTTTAATATTAAACTACATGCTCTAGAGCTGTTAAATATTTATGCTATGTAAAATGGATCTAATTTCACTGCACCTCAGCCGGTTAGAGACCTGCATGAGGACAAGACAGCCAATTTAAGATAACAGATGACTGGCCAGGATCTTTTACAGGTCAGCTGTGCTCTATTTCAGGAACTGGACAGGATTATTCTCCAAATGCTCTGTCCCTTCCAGCCTTGCTGGTGCCCAAGCCAGCATCTAATGGAGATTACAGGTTGTAGTGCAGCCAGCACTGCTGGGCAGTCCCAGGGATTTGAAAGAATTCCTGCTGCCTACATCCAGTGCAAGAATGTTCTGCTCCACCCTGGGCCAGCAAGGGGAGAACCCAGACCCCCTTCTCACCTGCAGCTCCATCTGCTCCAGCTGTGAGGGGCACTGGTGGGATGTGTCCCCCTGACTGTCCCACTGAGCTCCAGGGATGTGTCAGCTCTGTCCCTGAGCTCCAGGCAGGAGCAGGATGTTGGGAAGGAGGACACACCTTAGTGTGTGCAGCACTACTGTGCCGAAGGCTCCAGGAGAGGCTGTGCTTACAGAAAGCTTTTGGGAAAGCTGCCAGCCCGGTTAATGTCAAGTTCCATGCCTAAGTTAAACACCACCTGTATTTCAGTATCCTGCAGCTTTCCCAAAGCCCAGTTTTCTTGCTATCTAAACAAGCCAGGCTCTGGCTTTTGTATCTGAGAAGCACATTAGGAAATGATGTCCTGGTTTTTACAGCCTGCTGTACTTAACATCACTTAACTTTTACAACCAACAATAAAATGCTTCGGTAGGGTCCTTCTAGCCTGAAAATAACTCAGCTTTTGAGTTATTGAGCAGGAGTTTTTTAGTATTGAGTTTTTGAGCAGGAGCTCATTCAGCAGACAGAAGTACTGGGGCTACAGAGGCAACTGGACCACTGGACTTAGCAGCAACTCCTGCCAGTGATTAAGGATCCTTCTCCTTATTTTCAATGGAGAGAATTCTGTGTTTCTGCTGCAATGTGCCATCAAGTGCCTGTTTGAAGCAGTGCTTTAAGGGACACAGGGGGACCAGTCACTAATGGCAGCCCCCAGCAGATTCCTCCTTGTCTGAACTTCCTCAGACGTTGTTGAGAGATTAAAAACATCTCCAAAAGGCCTTGTGAACACACTGAAACCTGAAATTTTCGGTGATGAAAAGTTCATGGCCACACATCCTTGAAAGGTAATGAGACTTTATGGCTTTAATCTATGAAAAACAAATCTCTTTTTCAAATACTGCCAGCTAAAGGGTGTTTTTTGGCATCAGAGCATAAGGGACAACATCACCCTCCACCTGTGCCTCAGGGATGATGAGCAGCCCAGCCAGATGCAGCAGTCTGCAATTCCAGCTACTGAAACAGCAGCATTCAAAGCTAACGTTGCTGCCTGACATTGGACAAGGCAAGCAGAGGCTAAGGATGGTCATTTGTAGCTCCACACCTGTATGACTTCAGCTGAGTGAATTTTACCAACTGATACATGAACACAGGAAGGGACTTGCATTGATGCTGCTGTTATCACTAATTCCTGCAGGTAACTGATGAAAGAGTTATGGGCAGTAGGGGAGCTGGAGCAGCCCCTGTAACAAATCAAAGCCACAGCTCTTCTGCTTTCTCTCACTGTTTTGCTCAGTGCAGAAGCCAAAACAGACCAGAGATCTCTCAGCTGGACTCTGCCACACCCTGAGTGCAAACACTGGCCCCAGTCCTGCAGCACAGACACTTCAGGAGGAGCAAACCCAGCAGGCTGGACACTCCAGCTCAAGTGTGTACCTTTTATGCCCTTCATTATACAGGTTTTGATCAACAGTGCAGAAAGTAACTGCATTAGCCATTGCTGCCCTGCAGTAGCTAAGCACAGTTCCCATTTTCACCTGCAGCTGGAAGGAGATGGCATTGGTTCCCTGCTCCACAGCACTTCTCCTGGGATGCTGAACAAGCTGCCACAGCCTCCAACTCCTCCCAAAAAAAGGCTGCAGAACATTAACCCTCACTACAACCTGTTACCTTCAGTAAGAACAGCGGAATCAAGGATTGCTCCCAGAGAGCAGCTCCTGCTCTGACTGACCTCAAGCTGTTTTGATGGTGAAGTCAGTAATTCTGGGACAAGACTCGTGATTAACAACATGAATTCCTGCAGAACTTCAGACTCCAAGCAGGCTGCAGCTGGAAACAGTGACTGAAAGGGAAGGAGAGCAACAGTGATACATCAGCCTAGAGAGCTCCCAGTGAGTGGCACAGGGATAGGATGGCACAGTTAAAAATACTCCAAGCACTGAGCTTCCTGATGCATCTGACAGCTTATCCAGCCTGCAGGAATGGGCTGTTGATGGAGTTGAGGTCAGTTTGCTGAAGGAAAAGGATGCTAAGAGACAATAATCTGGCACAGGAGGAGTTTTTGCTTTGGAGCAGGCATGGTGCTCACTGCGGCTGCTGCCTGCCTGTGCTCTCATTGCCAGCCAGGGAGGGGGCCTGGGGCTTTGTGCACCTGCAGCTCTCCATCCCAAGGCTCTCAGAGGAGCTGGTTGTGCACAGCCCTCCCGCAGCAGAGCCGCCCTTGGCTCTCCAGGGGGGACAGGGGCTCCTCCAGCTGCTCTGAAGAAATGAATTGGCTCAAATCCCCTTTTCTTCCTGCGTGCCAGTGGGTTTAGCAAACAAAATATGATAATCATGTACAGCAAATATATTTTGCCCTCTATTTGGTTCAGCCCCTTAAAGCTGTACAGACTGTATCTTCCATCTGTTCATTTAATCCAGGTGCTGATTTGTCTCCAGAGGCAGAAACATGGGTCAGCTTCACTTTTTCCTCTTTCACAGATCTTGACTGAGGAGAAAACTGGCATACAGGAAAAATCCTTTCCTGCTATTTTCCCAGGCAGCTGCAGCAGAACAGATGTGAAGATGAGCAGTTAACAGCAGCAAGCAGGGTCCCAAGGACCCGGGTGGAAATGAGCTCCAGAGCTCACCAGTCTGTGGGGGTACTCTGACATGGACCCCAAAGTCTGTGAAGATGGGGATCTCGACACTTTGTGCCTCAGTCTGTCTCTGGAAGTATAATTCTGCCAGATATTGATGGGCTCAGTACTGAGGTGGAGAGATTTTTAGTGCCACAGAAGATGTGTATAACATCATACACTTATGTCCACTGAAATAATGGAGAAAAGAGGCAGTGGAGTGCCTTGCTTTTTGATTGAATGGCAAAGGGGAGAAAATGACATAAAAAGCAGATAAGAACTAATTAAATCTTAAAATAGAAAATCCTGTAGAACTTCCTGATGGCACTTGATTAAAAACATACTTCTTTATCCTCCAAAATAACTGTGTCATGCTACAGCTCTTTTCACCAACCTCTGAGCTACCAGGTGTGGGGAATAATAGAACCATGGAAGGAAGGAGTTGGGTTGGAAGGGACCTTGAAGACCATTTCATTCCAACCTCTTGCCATGGGCAGGGACACATTCCAGTAGCCCAGGTTGCTCCAAGCCCTGTCCAACCTGGCCTGGAGGCCTCAAGGAAACATCCATCCATTCCACTCCACTGTACCAGTCCTGGCAATCCCCACATGGCTTGTCGTGGTCTGGCAGCAGCTTTGGGAGTGACCAAGCCAGAGCACTTAAGACAGTCCTTACTGGAGCACTGGAGGTGGTGAACTCCAACAGTTTGTCCCTGTTTCTCTAAAAGATCTCATTTAGGCTGTGCTGGGTTTGGCTGGAGTAGATTTAATTGAATTTTCCTCCCAGTGTCAGGAATGGGGCTGTTTTGGGTTTGTGCTGAACACGGGTGATAACACAGAGATGTTTTTGTCATTCCTGAGCAGGGCTTGCACAGAGCCAAGGCCTTTTCTGCTCCTCGCCCTGCCATGCTGGTGAGGAATTGGGGTCCATGGGAAGCTGGGAGGAGATACAGCCAGGACAGGAGACCCAAACTGATACTCCACACCTTATGACACCGTGCTCAGTAGATAAAGTGGGGGGAACAATGAGGAAGGGAGCACGTTTGGAGTGAAGGTGTTTGTCCTTGCACATAATTCCTGTGTGATGGGGCCCTGCTCTCCTGGGGATGGCTGAACACCCACCTGCCATGGGAAGTGGGGAATGAATTCTTTCGTTTGCTTTGCTTTCCTTGTGGTGCAGCTTCTGCTTTCCCTATTAAACTGTCTGTACTCAACCCACAAGTTTTCCAGCCCTTCCCCTTCCAATTCTCCCCGGTGCTCTGGTGGGGCAGGGAGCGAGGGGCTGTGAGGGACCTGCTGGGGTTAAAGCCTGGCCCAGGCCAAGGACCCAACCACAAGTACCTTGCTCTAACATACCCCCAGTCCCAGAATCTGCCTTGCAGATTGCTGCACAAGGAGAGGTCATTGCTGCTGATAAAAGCCAATACCTTTGCAAAATGCTCTGACATCAGGAAACAGAAGGGCTGAATTTTTCATGATTTCTTCCATTTCCTTGTGTCAGAGATTGTTTCTTGCTTGGAAGGCTGCTGCCTTCTGCTCAGTGCTCCAGTCACCTGCGTGGGATCTGATCAGATTTTGTCTCTGTGCCAGGGCAGCCTTAGCAAAGAATCTGTCTCAGTGAGAATTTAAAATCTCCTCCTGCACGGCAAAGTCCCTCCATGCCAAGAATTCTCCTTTGCAATGTCAATGCCCATTGACACGATGAGTCTATTGCTAGCATATGATTTCAGTGCCCCTTGTACACTGTGGGAAAGTGCCTTCAATCCTGTTTTACAGCTGATGAGCATTTTGGGGACAGCATCTGACTTCTTGGGGCTCACAGCAGAGAGTCAATAGTCAAGACAGCAGGAGGACTCCCAAGTAGCTCTTGATCTGGAGCTCTTGGAGAAGTGAGCTTTTGGCTTTCCTGTAACATAAGGCACATGGGGAAGTTCCACTCTTGCTGTGGGAGAGCACTAAGTAGCTAGGAACAGAGTAGGAATATTGTTTTCCTTTCTCAGTGGCACAGGGGATGAACCTGGGGAGGTCAGGCTGCTGGGGAATGGGTGGTTTTGGAGAACCCAGAGCTCTGCCCGCGGCCCCTTGTGCAGCTCAGGGGCTCCCAGAGCTGTGCCAGCACCAGCTGCCCCCATCCTTCTGCCTGGGCTAAAGCAAAGCTCCTGCTGCCAATGCTGAACTCTGACAGCACCTTTCAAACACTGTGTGAGGACCACAGCTGGGCTCCAACTGCCTGTGAACAACCACACTGAGCTCTGGCACCTCCCCACCCAACCTGCAGGAGATCTGCAGTGACACAACAAATCAGCAGCTGCTCTACACGAGACTCTTTTCCATCTGCATGACACCAGCAGCTCCCAGCTGCAGCAGCAAACCAACATTTAAAATTCAAGTCCCAAGCTGTTACAGTCTTGGTTTTGCTAACTCTGTTTATGGAGTTACAAACATGGCCAGTAAGCAGGTGAGAAAACCAACAGCTCTACAAGGAGCTTTTTCAACCAGTAATAGAACTACTTACATTTTCACCACCTCTCCCCTTCATACTCTTAACACAGATTCCACATAAACCATCTAATAGCCTAATCTTGTTCCATCTGCAGGCTGTGAGTTTTTATCATGCCACTCTCAGATACTCAAAACTCATTCCTTGCCTCTCTCCTTCCATCACCACAGATCCTCTGCATCCTAATCCAGGCTTTTTGCTGTAAATTCACATGGCTTCAAAGGCCAAGGATATCTTATCTGGGCTAAAAAAGCCTTGTGAGTTTCTACCACTGTAGGAAATGTTTAATTATTGTTCTTTTGTAAAGTCAAAACAAACAAAGCAACGATATTGCTCCCCCTAAGCAGCTGAATATCAGCAGTGAGCCAACTGTTCTCAAATATCCCTTTTTGGGAGTTGTTAAAATCCACTTGCAGCTCCTGAAATCCTCAAATCCAAACTCTGCCTCAATGCAGCACTGACACATCTCTCTAAAATAAGTGTCCAGCCTCTTAAAACCCCCTGTGATACAGCTCCAGCTATTTCAGAGAAGGAATGTTCTTTCTGGCAATGCAAACTACCAGAATGGAGCACACTCAGTGTCAGTCAGCTGCCACTTTAATACCAGGGAAGTGGTTAATGGATGGGACTCTGGACTTTGCTGGCAACAACATCAGGTCACCTGGTGGGTCCTTTCTGTCTCCAGCTGCTGCCACAGAAAAATCAGAGAAAGGAAGGGTTGACAACTCTGTGAGTCCTTCCCCTGCCCCACATAATAGAATCTGCAAAGCAAAAATAAGGTCAGACACTTTCAAATTGCTGCAATAGGAGAACTGAGAGATCATTTTATATCCAGTTCTGCAAAAGGCTAAAAATAAGCCTGATATGAGGCAGAAGAAAGAGCCTGAAAATGGATTATTCTCATTTTTCCTGTAATGCAATTTGCAGATGTGCCATGTTTAAGACAGCAGAAGTGTCTGGACCAGGGATGGTTTTTTTGTGGATTTTGCTATTTCCCCTGTAAAGAATAGTTTTTTCTAGTGTTTGTACCCACCACTTTTAAAATGAAATGTTCACCAGCACTTCTACTCAGCAAGAGCTTCCACACCTGATCAAAAGTGTTAAGAATAAAAACTTTTTCTTATTAAATGTTTAATTTTCATTTTAGGAGAAAAGAAATACCTGCTTGAGTTGTTTAAATAACCTGATTCTTGCCATGAACACAAAGGGGTGAAGGATTCAGGCTTGCAGGGCTCTCAGTTGCTGAGTGGTCACTGGTTAAAGACTTAAACTCCTTTGTTCTGAGCAGCTGTTTGTTCCTGCCCTGGCTGCACCCCGGATCCACACTGCAGCTGCATCCCACTGATCTGCACTGCTGTATCCTTGGTGAGCACATCCAGCCTCTGTCATGCACAGGGACTGAGACATTATAAAACTTGGACACCCATCCTAAGCATCTTTTCATAGCTCTGGAAAAAACCCAGAAAATCTCATGTTTCCAGGTGTAAAACCAGGGATTAAGTTAAAAAAAAAATAAATTAAAACAACAAAATCCTTTGAGGAGCAGAGTATCCCACACCTGCACAGGGTGGTTTTTCAGGAAGAATCCAGGTGAATTTGATTTTCCCTCAGCAGCAGCTGGGACTGGCCACAGGGGACAGGGCTGCAGGATCACTGCACTCACTGCCCAGGAAAGGATCCTGATCCACACTAATTACAGTGATTTATATCCCTGGCACCCAAAAGTTGTCACAGCTTGGGAAAAGGACCTTTTTGAATCCCTCTTCATTACAAAAAGAGCACATTTTTCCTAATTATTGATGGAGCTTCTAGCAAGTACCAAATGTAGGCTTTTCTTCTGCAGCTCTCCAGGGTGAAGCTTTGTTTGTCCCAGTTCTGTGCACTGTGAGCAGGAAGGGGATGGACACAAACCACAGACACAACTCCCAGCAGTGCTGAGCTTTTACTTCCATTGAGTGAAGCACCTGGAGAGCTCCCAACCTGGGAAATGGCTCTTTGCCAGGGCTGCACAGGTACCTGTGATGGAGCTTGAGGATAAAAGTGCAATTATCACATTTCTGATCCACTGCTGAGGGCTCTGCCATGGCAAGACTGTATTGTCTTCCAGAGAGTCTAAAATCTACCTTAGGTCTCACCAATATTCCTCAAGCAGGTAAGAGAAGTACAGTTCAGAGTGCTGATATCTGGAAATAAAATACAACTGCTTTAACCCTCCTCTGCAGAGGTGCAGAGCAGGAAAGAAACAACAACATAATCAAGTGAAATCACAGAAGAAATTGTAGTTGAGTGGTTTAAAAAACAATTGAAGTATTTATCATTACTAGTGCCTAAGACCTTTTACAGAACCCATTCTTAACCATTTTCTCTCTCTTATCACTTTGGAAGGGTGGGATTAAATTTGTGTTATAGAACTTGTCCCTAAAATGATTGGATTACAGCACAGAGTGATGTACTCTATCGTGTTCTCTGCTAGTACTAAATTTTCTATAAGCCTCTTTAAGCTGTCAGACTTCTGAAGCAGCATGAAAATGGTTATAAAAGAATTGTGTTTAAAAAAAAAAGAATTGCTGTAGAAAGACTTTTTTTTCATGAATGTTTTGTGAGGAGCCTTGTTGACTGGAATTCCTGTGCCAAAAAAGTACGAAATATGCCAGGAATTGTGGCAATGACAAAAGTAGTGTGAAAGCCTGGAAATTCTCTTTTTGAAAGGAAGCATGGTGGAAACTGGAGGAAGCTTTACAGGAAAGACAGGTTGCTATCCTGGTATCTGCCCTGCCTGGAAAAATAAATTATCTCTAAGCAAATGCCCAGAGACGGTTACACAAAGGAACAAACAAACCCAGAAATCCCAGCAATAAATCCCTGAACTACACTTCACAGAAGTGTGCAAACTAAAGCAGGGACAGCTCAGTTTCCACAGGCTGTGAGGGCAGTGTTCCACTTCTCTGCTTCCATATTAGCTCACCAGAGGGGTGGGTGACAGCTGCCCTGTGCCCTGACCCCGGGGGTGATGGATGGCTTTAATCTCTGGCGTGTGACACCGGCGCTCGTGATTCCCGCAGGTTAATTGATTTCTTTTGGCAAAGCCCGTTCCCAGCTCCTGTTGTCTGAGCAGCAGGACTGACTGCAGTGGGAAAACAAGGCATCCCGAAATAGAAATTCCTCTGTACCCAGCAAGTAAGAGGTAGGATGGAGGGGAGGACTGGCTGGGCAGAAAGCAGCCTCTGCCAAAGGTGGGTGATGCCAAGCGCAGATGGCCTGGCAGGTGGGAGCTGGACGGAGGATACGGGGTCCAGCATGGAGGCTTTAGCTGCTAATAGCAAAATGCTCTGTTACCTTTCCTCTCCCAGGCAAGCACAGAGATACTAACAAATAAATCCTGCCCCATAAATTCTGAGGGGCCACTGAAGCTGCTGGTGGGGGCAGACAGGGCCTGGCTGACAGCACAGACCCTGCTGTGCGTGGGTCCCTCCGCAGGCTCCAGCCTTACTTCTCTCTCACTTCACTCTCACTTCTCAGTAAGTTGACTGAAGCTGCACTCCAGGAATCTCACTGCAGGATGCCAGGGTATTTTTAACATAGGAGTGGGCACATCCCAGAAAGAGTATCCTCCCAAGGAGTCACTTGAGAGAAATTACTTTGTTAACCATTATTTATGACAATTGTTCTTCCCAGTTTGCAACACAAAATATCTCTGACTGACTAATACAAAATTCATAAACAAATGTGAGTCAGGAAAGGGAAAGCTGCTAAAAGAGAAAGAGAAACAAAAACAAGTTTGACACTTGAATGTTTTTCTTGTAAGAGTGGAGCAGTGGCTGTTTGGGAGGCTGGTTGCTCTGGATGTGGATGGAGTACAACCAAAGCTGCTCAGGGTAGACAGCAACAGAGGAACAATCCCTTTGTGCAGGAGCAATTAGAGGTGTGGATGTGATCTCCCTCTCACATTAACACTGCTGCAACAGCTGGGGCTTTGGCAAAACAAGTGTGTAAGACACACCAGTGCTGGCAGCCAAGCAGAGTCACCCAGCCAGTGACCAGCCTGTGATCTGTGGTGTCTCCTGAGCGAACCAAAACCCTCTTCCTTGAGATCTCCACTGCAGCTGAGAACAGCTGGATACCACAGTGCCCTGCCAGCATAAAGGTCCAGGTGGGCTTGACATGCTGAAAAAATGGGAGTGACCTGGAACTCATCAGTACCTGAATCCTGAGCCCCTCCTTCACCACCTGAGGTGCTGTCATTCCACACTGGCAGCATGTATGATGCAAAGGGACACAAAGTTCCATCACAGTTAGAAGTGGAAGGAGCACTCTCCTCTCTGAACACAGAAAAGACAAGCCTTGAAGCTTCCCTAGGATCAGGTGAGGGCCCTGAGCAAAGGTGAATGCTACAGAGGGGGTTTCATCTGCTGCACTGACACCAAATAGGACTTTCAGCTCCTTGCAGCAAAAAAGCCACCCTGAGCACCCAGAAACTTATGTTCATCTTGCCATGTCTGCAGGTGGTCACTGCCTGGACTGGCATGTACAGTTTATGTGCACAGGCACAACACAGGGCTGGGAGGCAGCTGGAGAGCAGATCCCACTTTCCTGCCTCAAGGCACGCCAGGGAAGCCGTCAGAAACAAGGGACAGCTTTCACACCTTCCCCAAATAATCTGCCTTAGGATTTACCTCTTTTTTCTCTTAGGAAGTCCTTCCTAGCATCTGATCTCCAACTTCCATTCCTGCCATTTAAGGCCTTTCTATGCAGATAACAAACCAGGCACACACATCACATCCCCAAAGCCACACTGAAGTTCAACTCTGTAGGACTTCCCATCCTTATCATGAGGTCTTGTTTTTCCACAATGTTTAAACATCTCACTATAGAGGAACTTCTCCTTTCTTTGGTATTTATGTATGTTAGTAAAAGGAAGGTGGAACTGCACTTACAGGGGCACAGCACCATCTGTGCCACTGCTTCCAAATCTCTTGCATCCATCTGATAAGACAGTGTGAGCCACGAAGTATCACCCAAACTGTTCACACACTTATGTCAACCTCCAAACACCTGATTTTCCTTCTAGCTGTACTATGCTTAGAGAGATATTCCAGGGCCCTTCTCCTTAAAGTAAACCAAGGCCCCCATTCTCCAGTGGAGGAAAAGTAAAGGCAACTTACAGTCAACACCAGACTAGTCACCTACCCACATATTCAGCATGACATTACACATAGTAACTCTTATTTTTCAACAATTATGAGAAAGAGACTAACCCCAGAAGTTTGTATGTCATGTGGAAGCGTCTTCCGAATTACTGTAGTTGCCAACCGTGAGATGATCCGAATCGGTTTCTTTACTGAAAAACAGTAGCTTTTTTTTCACAGAGCTGCAAGAAGGGACTGGGAAAGACTCTTTATCACAGCAAGCCTTGAGCACACATGTTCCCACACACAGCTTGCCTCCTCCTTGCCTCGTGTTCCTGACTGCCGAAGGTGGCGAGCGGGGCTCCGGGGATGGAGGCGGGCGGGTGCAGCCTTGACCACCAAGCTCTGGGAAGCACCTCCCACTCCTCACCTCACACTCCACCGGTTCCAGCACGTGGCAGCTCCTCACCATGGACAGCCTGGGCTGTGACATGCTCAGGCAAGGGTGTAAGGGGCCTGTGCTCCCCTCCGAGCCACGTGGCCAACACCTGAGATCCACCAGAGCAGAAGCGTGTAAAGGATGCCCAGCCAGCACGACCCAAGCCCCTGTGCTTCGTGCAGCCTCATGCACTCTGCTGAGCCCAGGTTCTTAACACACAACCCGACATCCTTTACCTGGAAGGACCAAGGCCAGGGGCAGAGTACAAGCACAATGTTCAAGAGAGCAAACAGGCTGTGGTGCCTCCGCGTTCGCAAGGGCCAGGCTACTCACTGTTGTTCGGCTTTGGCTCGGTCACTTAGGAAGAAGAGGGCTGTGGCCAGGAAGAACATCCCTCCCAGGACAACGACAAACGGGCAGAGCATGAGCGCGTAGCCCAGGCTGAGGAACTCCCACACTGGGGACTCCTTTGTGCTTTGTCGTATCAGGTCGGAGATCTAGGAGAGAGGGGCAAAAAAATCAGTCAGATGAAAAAGGGACACGGGTAACAGTGAAGGGAACACGATTCCCAAAACAACCACCCACCAAACACGTGTGAGGTTTAAAAGGGAACAGTGTGTTCAGCAGAAGTTGAATGTCCCTCGCACCCTTCAGCCTTCCACACTGGAGCCTGGGCAATTTATGCTGTGAGCAGCTTGGCAGGGGTTCTCCTCTCCCTGTCACTCTTCTGGCCTGATCTAATATTCTTCCCACAGTCCTTTCCATGTTCTCCCAGGCTGCATCAGTGACAGTGTCTGTGGGTGTCTGACCTTGCTGTACTGCCCAAACACCCTGGGGAGCCGGCAGGGCCACGCCGGTGTTGCTCAGTGGGTGAGGGAGTGATCAGTCTTCTGCAATTCCTATCAAGTCCTGCTTACTCCCACACCTGACCTACCTTTCAGCAAAGGGAGGGATTAAATTCCATTTCTGTGTACTGAGTGGGAAGGGGGGAAATGTTCTTCAAAGAACAAAAAACCAGATATCCCATCTGATTTGAGGAAACAGAACTTGAACGTGGGGGGTTTATGCCCATGTCTGAGGTACGGGGCTATTCCCTCTTCCAACCTCCCAAGCTTGAAGTGTAATTGTGTGCAAGATGTGGCACTGTCCTCACCCAAATTTATGGACTAAGGCAACCTGCACCTTCTGACAACCAAAAAACATCATTATATGAAAGTGAACACAAATTTACACCTACACAAAGGAGCAGAGACATGCAACAGCATTATTTAGTTCATTATGAAAAGCTTTTGCTAGAACTCAGTAAAATTTAATGCATGTCTGTAGCTAAAACTACCATATTTTAATATTTACTGCCCAGCGAACAACTTTACTTTCCATAAATCCAACAGCAAGGTGGCAGCAGTTGGGGTAGGTCTCAAGGCACTGGGTATTTAAATGTCCAGCTCTGGTTTTATCCATGGCCTTTTGTTGGGGGAGAAACACCAGTTTATACCAAAAGACTGCAGGGAATTTGCAACATAAAATCCTACTGCTGTGCACACACACGAGTCAGCTCCAGAAACAGCCAAAGCTTGTGCAGCAACTTCTGAACTGCCACATTACTGGTAATGGAAAAGTTGGAGTCAAACACAACCTACAACCAAGTTCTGACATTCAAGGCTTAAATACTGACAGTGAAGAGAGGAACTGTCACATGCAGGACGAATCACCAGCTCACACTCTGCAGAGACCTGGAAGGTAAATGTGTGTGAGGAGATGCCTCAGCAGAGCCAAGCACAGCAAAAGGTCCCAGAAGGATGATGCTCATGGGGACTCAAAAGAACAGGTCACAGGGTGTGTTTTAGCAGGGACACTCTGGAGCACTGGGGGTCTCTGTGTTGATGTCCCTCTCACAGCTCAGCCTGGCTCCCAGGGAGGGACAGACAGGAGGAGCTGCCAGCCCGGTGCTGGAGGTGACACCACTGCACGTGCTGGAGCCGAGGTCTGTCCTACAGGATGGAGCCCTCTCAAGTAAGGGGGAGTGAATTAACACTGGAAGAGTGTAACTACAGAAAGAATTGAAGGGTTTTAGCCTGGTTTCTGTTTCATTCCCTGCCCTAGAAAGGATGAGGAGAAAATTTCAGTGCTTGGGATATAGAACAGTTCTAATCCTCTCAAAAAGAACTTTATTCACAGTGTAAAACACACAAAGAAAAACCAGAGTGTTACAAGCAATTTTCATGTGAGACTGAAGGCAAATAACAGTGAGCATTAGTCTGAGAGATTTATTAAAAAACAGCAACAAGACTTGAATGTGAAAAGAATGCACCCCCAAGAAAGTAGCAGAATGTGCTCTGCACCCAGGAGACAGAGACATCAGCTGGTCATTAATTCCCTTTTGTATCCAGCCACCTTAATTCCAAACATTTCCCTTACTCTTCATTATGAACCAGAATTTGGCATTGAGTCAACCTCTCTGTCAGGCTGCAATAGCCAGAACTGAGGATATTCTAAAACAGAAATCTAGACATTCTAAACCACTTTTCATTCTTGGGAATGGATACAATTATTCTCCAAAAGGACCAGACAATAAATCACTTGACAAATTGACATGATAAGTCAGCAGCAGAGGATGAAAAGCCAGGCATGTGCTCCTGATTGCTTTCTTCATGGATGACACGACATTCTAGGCTAAAAACTAGCTCTGAAAGAGTAAAGTCTCCAACAAATAAATCTCCCAATGCAGTTTGTCCCACACCTTCCCTTCCAGTGCATTGTGTTGATGTTTTATAGCAACAAATGATGTTATTATTAAATCTGCTGTATTTTTCATTTTTAACCAAACACATTCTGTGAATGCACAGTTTAGAAAAAAATGTCTTTCCTCCCTTTCAAGGTATAATTCTTTCCACCAAGCCTGCTGGGCTTCCTCATCCAGGCTCCATATAGTTCCCTCCCCAGTGTCTTCATCTCTTAACTCTAGAATTTTATCAGGCCCCACATATATGTTTCTGCTGTTAACAGTCACTGCTCTCTGTTGTTTTGTTCCATTGGGTTACAAACCACCTGCTAAGGCTGGAACTTTGGCATCTCCTCTCAAGAGGACCCAGGACATAATTACAGACCTGGGCTCCAAGAATGACACACCGTTTGCCAAATGTTCTGCTCTGTATTGCCAATTTTGGGCTTTCCAGACTCCTCGCAATGACAGCATCCTGAGCTGGCCAACTGTGATTTGGCAAGAGCCAATCAAGCATAATTTTTGGTGTCTTCTCTCTGACATGAGTAACAAACTGTGGGGGCTGTGCGTGGCCGGTGCCAGCTCTGCAGCACGGAGCCATGTGTGGGATTCCTTCCTTTGTTCCTCCAGCTGGGAGATGGCAAAAGGCTTCAAAACACTCACGCAGAATGTGGGGGTGGAAAATCAAGAAGGAAGCCCCGTTGCTGCTCTGCAGTCTAATCACAAGCCTTTGATACCAACCTAACTGTGAAAGTTCACATCTCCTCCCTTGCTGTGTAGCACAGAGCTCGGACCAAGAGGAATGACTTAGCTAAATAAACCTCAGCTCGAGGCTGTTTTACAGCAGAACACGGACGGCGTGTGCTCAGCCGGTGGCTGAGCTTGGAAGGAGTCCAGCTGGAGACAGCTCCTGCCTTCCACAGAACCAACAGTGCAGCTGCAGCGGGCATGATCCCAACCCCAAATCCCCAACAGGGTCTGCATCTGAGTGCAGGAGACAATGGAGGAACAAAGGGAAACTCCATCACTTTCTTGGGAAGCACGTGGTGTGTGCTTTGGAACAGGGGACAGGCCATGGACACAGCAGAAGCCAAGGTGGGCTGAAGCCCAAGGAAGGCATCTGGATTCTGTCTCTCCTGAACAGCCCGGGCAGGTAAATTAACTGATTCATTAATTACACAGTGTAATGGTAACAACATCTCTGAAATGACAGTTTCGCTTCCTCTCTCTCGTTGCCGAGTCAATATCTCAATTTCTCTGCAATTGGCTTTTCTAAATTTCTCATGTTACCACTTGGGCACAAATCCTGCTGCATAAAAGGGTATTTCTGGCACAAATACCTGATTTTCGTGATTACCAGTTTGACACAAGCCAGGTTCTCCCTGGCTGATCACTTCAGTACAGTTCCTTAGCACAATATTCCCTGTAACCCCACAATGGTTTGGGATCCACCTGCTCTGAAGTCAGAGTAATTGTGAAAGGTTTCTTTGATTTTCTAAAAAAATTGAATATGAATGCAAATGAAGATGAGAAAGCAAAAATGAGGGATTTTATAATGTAAACAATTTGCTGGGCCTGTGGGGGAGCAGAAGCATTTACACTGTGCTAAATGGCATGAGGAACACTTTATAATAAGAGGAAGTAAACCTGGTTTTTTAATGATATTTTCCCCCTCCCAGGATGACCAGGCTGCATTAAATACATGGTGCTGCCTTGAAAAAGGCTGCAGTAAATTGAGACACTCCATTGGGGTGCTGCTTGCAATGCCAGGACATGGACTTGGTACGTCTGGGGGTCAGAGCAACATCTGCCCCATTTGCCCTGGAGAGGGCTGAAAGTCTCTTTTCTACAAGTCATTAACTGCCTTTCTCTCCAGTGGGGCCTGCCCAGGGATTTTCTAAGTTAACACTGGACTTACTCTGATCCCAGAGGGAGATGCCTGATACCTAGGGGAATGTGGAGGAACTCCCATGGCAGGGCCCAGGTATGTGAACATGTAGGGATGGGGGTGCCCATTCCCATACAGAAACAGGTCTGTGGCACAGGACCTTTACAGCATCCCTGTCCCCACCTCTCCTGGCAGCATGGGCCCCTTCCCTGTCTGCACATCCCAGGAAAGCAAAGTGATTCCTTGTGTTGAAGAATCTGGACACCTCATTCTGAAAGGTGCTCATCACCGTGAAAACTGCCCGTCTTGGGAGTGTGCAGGATGCTTGGCAGCTCAGAGGGAGAAAACACTTATTTAAGGAGGTTTTCAGTGCACAGAGGAGAGACAGAGCACATTGGACAGAGCTTGAAATACTCAAGTGCAACAACGACCTGCTCTGGATTTCTGGGCTTTCTGTAATGAGATACTTTCACATACATTAAACATTTATCAAAAATACTGAGAACCTGTACATCTAACAAAGTCATGAACATGACAGATACACAGAGCTCTGGAAAAACACCAAAGCAGGCTGTGAACCCTTGGCACAGAGCATTTTATAGATGGGAAGTCATTTGGTATTTTATTGGCAGACTTAAATCTTGTCTGTTGCTGAGTCATCAGAGGTGGGAAGCTTGTTAGGTCGTTGCAATGAGGAGATAAATCCTAGGAGGATTGGTCTCCAGGTGGTTAATTCTCCTCTTATTTTGCAGCTGACAGCTATGTCAAAGATTTGGCCTTTCAGTGCACTACGAAAAAGGCTTTTAATTACTCAGTCAGGACCAGAGAAATCCTCAACTTAGAGTTACTCCTTGAAGGAACAGGTAATGAGGATGAGGGGCTGGAGGTTCTCATCCTCACACTGTTTCCCTGGCAAGCACAGTGGATGTTCAGACTAGCAAGGCCAAGTCCCATTTTACCCACCACAGTGTGGGTCAAACACAAGCATCAATGTGGGGAGAGATCTCTGCAGGAGGAGTGATGCCATCAGGGTTACACCACACCTGTCAAGCAGCTGGGTAAAGAAAGAACAATAAAAACCATAAAGTGTATCACATTTCATCTACCAACTCTATCAGGTGATGGGAGATGCTGCTTATACAGACTCAGGTACACTGTATTAGAACGTGCTGCAAAGGGAACAAGACAGAGACCTCTGTTCCATCCTCAGCCCCACAAGAGCAGTGGAATATCTCCTGATGGTCCATGAAACAGAGAGTGATGCCAGGAGAGTATTTTGCACATTTTTATTACAGGACATCACTGCCTTTTTGACCTCGAGTTGATCTCTTAGGCTGCTCTGGCAGGAGAGACAGGACTGTGCAACCACCAGCAAGCACCTAAGGGGCTGCATGGGTCAGACAGGGACAGAACACCCAGACTGCAGCATCACATCCCAATGATCCACTTTATTGCACTACCCTGTTTTTAAGTCAGACAGAAGTGGATTTGACTCCCAGTGGGCTGTGGCCTGTTTTAATCTAGCAAACTAAACTGGAAAAAGTGTTCTTCCAGAGTAAGCTCGTCCTATGAAGCAGCCACAGCATTTTAAACCATAAAATATGAATTTTAAACCATAATACATGACTTCTGCTTTCTCAGGCAGGCAAGTCTACACACAGAGCCATTTTCTATACAGATATACTTGGTTAGGTAAACACCTTCAAACCAAATCAACAAAAAGGCTGTTTCAAACTGGGCCAAGTCACTGTGAAATCTGCACCTCCAGATATAACTTTCATTAAAAAGTATCTTAATTGCTGCATTTACTACAGCTTTTCTTGCCCTGCCCCTAATGAAATGCTGATGTGCCTGCCCTGATACTCTGCACCAGGGATAATTAACACTGCTCTGCTAACTACTTGCTAAAGAAAGTATCATTAGTATTCTTGCTGCTTAAATAGCTCATTAGATTTATCGACCTGCTCACAGGAAAGCTGGGGAAGGGAGAAAAGTGAAAGGTGCCAAGGCTCCCACAGCTCAGCTGGCCTGGAGTGCCTGGAGGTGGTGTCCCTCCAGTAAAACTGGAACAGCCCAGGAGGGCAGGAAGGGTGGGAACCACCATCAGAGGACTCCAGGGAGTAGGTTTTAGCCCATCAAAAGGTGCTGGTGGAGGAGAGCTGACCTTTGGCACTTTAGAGCTCCCTCCTCACAGGTTGATGTTGCCAGGTGACAAGCAGATGCAGACTGGTTTCCATCCCCAGACTTCATGAACAGCTGCACAGAGATGAGGGAGAGTTCAAGCAATCAGGAGAGCAACCAGCACCAGGGCAGCGAGGACAGCGTGTGCCCACGGCAGCACCGGGCACAGGTAGGGAGAGCAATGCCTGCTGCAGGTCCTACTGCCATCACAGGGTCAAGGCAAAGGTGGAAGAGGAAAGTGCTCAGGTAGGAAGCAAATTACAAACTTGGAGGAAGGAAAGAAAAAGTCCCAAGACACTGCCTTGAAATAAAAACCCCCTTTTGGCTGTGCTCAGATTTCCAGAAGCAGAAGAGCAGTCAGGAAGTGGAAGGGGACACGACAAGAAGGATGATGTAAACCCTGAGCAGAGAAAACAGGTTCATGCCTCTGCACAGATGGACACAGGAGCATGGACTTACAGTTGTTTTACTTTGAAGGGCAACCAAGATCTAGCCAGAATTAGTGATACAAAGAGCTGGAGCTGTGATGCAGCCTGAGAAGAGTTAACCATTTCACATGCTGCTGCCACCTCCCTCCACTCGCTCTTTGGAGTCTGAAATGCTGTCTGGGGCAGCAGTTGAAGACCTTTACCTGATACTCAACATGAATGGTGGGATTTAGGGCATTTCTCTTAACTCTTCTGTGCTCCAGCAACCATGTCTGCATAGTGGGAGCAGTCAAAGACAGGAAAGTACAACAGATATTTGAGTGTAATGCACTGAGCAGGTGAGATTTCTCACCAGCTGCCTCAAGAACAAACCATGGAGTGACACTGGCGTTGTTAAAAAGGAATTATTTAAACTCTGCAGGTTGATTATCACAAAGGTCCTGAAAAAAGTTACAGCTCTCTAGGAATAAAAGCTGTCTTATCTACTGAAATACTGCAGCAATGCCTATTCTTATTTGTAAATGAACAGGCAGTGCTGATTTACAGTAATTGATCTCAGAGCTTGCCACTTAGTAAAGCTTTATGCAAATTACAGCGGCCACCCTAAAGCTGCATTTGCATAACTCCTCTGTAAGTCAATCTTGAGCCTTTTTACCATAATAAAAGTTATCAATATTTAAAGAGACATGACAAATAGCCACATATATGTGCTCCCTGCCACTTAGCTTTTAAGCACTAACGTGTATTTGGTGCTTTGGGTGATTGAAGGAGCTGCAGTGCAAGATTTGGAATGGGGCAGAGTTACAGAAAGTTTGAGTGTGACCTTGAGCTCTCTGGACACACCACAGAGCACGGCAGCAATGGCACACCTGAGGCTGTGGCTGATCAGCACCTTCTGTGTTCCACACAGGGATTTTAAGATCAATACAACATTTATTGGTATCCAGCAGAGACAACTGCCTGCCACAGATCAGTCCTACAAGGACATGGGTCACCAGTTCTTCATTAAGAGCACTGCTAGAGGGAATCTCACTATAAACTCACCAAAACCCTGTAGGATTCCAGCCATGTTTGATCAAAGCACTGATCATTTAGTGAGGGAACCTCAGTGGGATTCTGTAAGCAGTTGGAAGACACAGCAGAGCAGCAGGATCCTGGGTGAACCCAGGTGATCAGGAGGCTGAGTTTCACCCATTCTGAGCCTGCCTGTGACTGCAGTGCACAGAATCACAGAATCATTGAGGTTGGAAAAGACCTCTGAAATGATGCAGTCCAACCTGTGACTGAGTACCACCTTGTAAACCAGACCATGTCCAGTTGTTCCTTGGACACCTCCAGGGCCTTCTGCTGCTCTCCTTCAAAACCTACCCCCTGCTCTTGGTCTGCCTGCTGAAGAGCCTGGAGTCACAGCAGTGGGAGTTGATGCCCTCAGGGTGGGGATTCCCAGAAGGCTTGTGGGAATCAGGTTCCCAAACTTCCCTTAAATCCAGCAGGATGAGGTTACTCAGCCCTCACAGACTGCCTTGAAAATCCTGGTCAGAATCTGAGCCCCTTCTGCAACCTGCCCAGGTGAAGTTTTAATGCTGCATGAAGGTCTCCATCCCGTACTGCAGCTGGACAGTTCCTGTGGTTTCCAACACCCAGGTCCAGTGCTTGCCTTAGCTCTGGTGCAGAAGTTGGCTGTTTGTCCTTTCACTTTAAATAGTATTTGTTTTCCTGTGTTATGTGGAGCTGTAGTTGACCTTTCAGTCCTGGTAGCAGGAGGATGAATCAGCCCAGCCAGAGAAGAGGCTGCACTAAGGGATGCTGGCTCCTTCCATGACATGAGTGCTTCACTCCTGCTCTTCTGCACAGAGCCTTGGACCTGCACTGTCTCCTCCAGGATCACAACTGCCCAGCAATTACAGCATTAGAAAAGGATAATTCAAAATAATAACTAATATTTTCTCAGTCTAAAGAAAGCCTAAAGCAGCTATTAAATTGGGGCTATGCATATTTCAGCCAAGAATCCTTAAGTAACTCACAACTTGCTTGATCTCTGAATATCAGGAGGGCAAGGCACATTATTTCTACAACCAAAGACCTTTTTTTTTTGATCTATGACATTAAAGACCCCCAGGTAACTTCCAAGAATAATTACAATCATTCAGGGTCCCGGGTATTCCTCCTGGACATCCCTCTTATGTAAGGAAAAGGATGAACATACAGCAGAGTCACCTGAGGCAGCCTGGCCTGCCCCAGCCCTGCCCTCATCTCCAGCCCCTGTCCTGCCTGTCTCCTTCTCCTCCCCCACATTCCCCACGTCACCTGCCCTGCACGAAGCAGCCTCTCCTGCAATTCCTTTGTTCTTGTCACCTTCAAGTGACTTCTAAAATAAGATCATTTCTCCCCAGGTACCCAGAACACTGAAGTAAATAAAGAGCAAGCTAAATTGTGCATTGTTATTCTCTTGAGAGACTTCTCATTTCTTTGATCTTCTCAGTCTTATCTCTGTCTGCCTTTTCCCGTGTGCTTCAGAGGGCTACAGAGCAGCCATAGCACTGCCATTCAAGAGTAAACATTTATGTATATTTAAACAGATATACTCACAGAATTAAATATATATAAATAAATACGTGTAGCTGCACACACCGGTGCCTACAGGATGAACAGATGAGCAATGATGGTTGTAAAAAGAAAAAAAGCCCCACAGCACCCAGCAGCTGTGTCAGAGCTGGAGGAGCACACCAAAGTCCTGCCTCTCAGGTGATGGGACCAGTGAAGATCCCAGTTACATCCCTGGGCAGCAGCACTTTCAACACACCATGAGCAGGGTCACCCAGGGATTTTTCTGGAAGCTACTGTATTTTATAAATGATGAGCTGTGATCTCTGAAACTCCATGCATCAAATTCCACAGAAGGGAAAAGACATTTCCCCAGTATATCCAGATTTCTTTTCCTCATTAAATTACTCAGGCCTTTTATTTTCAACTGTGAGTGTTCTCTGACTGTCAGATTTTGGGGCTGGGTCTCTCGTTCTGTTCTGCCATAGGATAATGGTGGCTTAGGAAGGGAGATCCCCAGACAGAGCAAGGCCAGCCACTGAAGCAGTCACAGAAAGGAACCCGAAGTGAACACCCCAGGAAGGAATACCAATAAAAACCCCTGGTCAGGCACTGCCCAGGCTCCCCAGGGAATGGTCACAGCTGCCAGAGCTCCAGGAGCCTTTGGACAATGCTCTCAGGCAGAGGTTGGGATTGTTGGGGTGTCTGTGCAGGGCCAGGAGTTGGGCTGGATGATCCCTATCAGTCCCTTCCAGCCCAGAACACTCTGTGGTTCTATGATTTACTGTCACACAAACCAGGTACAGCTGTGTGTTGCTGCCCATAAATAGGTATTTGGTTTCTGAGGTCGGTTAACAGCTAAACACACACATGACTCTCTTCCAACCCAATTTCTATCGGCCCCATGTCCACACCACAGCAAGAACATTCCCTCTTTACAGAGCTATCTGAGAGCTTTATAAACACCTCAGGCTAAAAAGATGTGGAAGCTTATTTCCCACACCCAAGCAGCCCCCCTGGTTTGAACTGCAGCTCACAACGACCCAACCAGGTAAAAAAAGCTGCACTGCTCTGCAGCACTTCCCATTGTGCTGACAAACACAGGCCTTCCTTCCCAGCAGGATCCAACCTGGCATTTCAGATGAGCAGTTCGGAAACAAAAGCAAACCCTGCCAGAGCCTGCTGTGAGCACTTACAAATCCAATGAGATAAGGACTGCCAGCATCTCCCAGGAGGTGTGAAGTGAAACTCTGCAAGGCCACTGCGGTTGCACGGCGAGTTGGAATGACCACGTACTGCAAAGAAGGGGAAAGAAACAAAAACAGGTAAGGAAGCTGAAATAAGAACCTGCCTCTCTGTCTTGTACTGCTCAGTTTATGCCCAAGGCAGCACAAAAAAACCCAGCCACCCCAGACAGAGCCACTGGCCAGTCCATGGCTGGCTGAGGCAACTGGGAGCCTCAGACACCCTTCCTGCTCTGGAGTTCTCCTGTTGGCAGGTGCTGAGGGAAGGAAGCTCTGCCCACTCTGCTCCACTCTCAGCAGTGCTCAGACTATCAGCTTTGCCCACAAGACACTTTGCAGTTGCTCCTCAGGCTGTATTTTGCTTTGCTGGTGGGGAGAACGAAATTTAAGGTTGCTCAACACCACCAGCCTTCCAATCAAGGACTGTGCTGTGACCTGGGATATTCAGTTTATGCCATAATAAAAGTTATTTTGTTTCCTAAACTATCAGCAATCCACATCAGTATGAAAGGTCATGGTCACACATCTTCCCTTCCCACTCCATCTCTAGCCACTTCATATTTGTCTCAAAAATTTGTGATTCCATTTGTGAAAAGTGACAAAGTCACGTTAGGAAAATTTTCCACAGCCAAGATACTGCATTTTGGTCTCCACTCCTCTAATAGGACATGACACCCTTAGCCAGGTCATGCAGAATCAGTCAGATTACACAGGAGCAATGGAAAACACAAATTACTTCCCCATGAAGGGACCAGAGCTCACAGATAACAGAGCTCTAACCATGGATGGGGATGAAAAATTAAAAAAGAAAAAACCCAGCAAGCCCCTGTCCTGTGGAATGACCTTAATTTCATAATACACTTTTTAGAGGCAGAAGAAAGTAATTGTCTCTTGCATAAATTGTTAAAGACGCTGGCTAAGGACATCTGCATCGAGTCCACATATCCTGGTTTATAAATTGATCCTGTCTTGATTTAAAGGCTGGAAGTAATGAAGAATTCAATAGGTCTCTAAATCCAAGTGAGCTTTGTTTCTGCCTGTAAGCACTGAATCTCTTGTGCCTTTTCCTGTGCCTCTGACAGGAATGACTCTTGTTCAGCTCTTTGGAGACCATGATCCCTTTTATTTGCCCACTTTCTCTCTGATGGGCTGCCTTCAGTCTTTCTTTAGAAGTCCTGCATTGCCAGGATCCTTGCAGTCCTTTCCCAAAGTCATTTATGAATTAAATGTGACATTTCAGGACTGGCCCATCCCCAGCCAGAGCTACATGGAGACCCTTTACCTGAACTGACTGGCAGGGAGGACTCACTCAGGGCACAGGACTAAAGCACATTGCGGTGCTCGAACAACTCCTCCCAGGGAAGGGGAGTTGCCCTGTCTGCAGTGGAAAGAATTACCACAAAAACCAGAAACAAAAGAAAGAGCATTGAGAAAATCCACACTAGAAGAGAACTGATGCCTATTTAAAATTATCATCTCGTTCCAAGCACAGACAATTCCGAATTAAGGGTAAAATTAGATTAAATGCTTTTCCTTAGGGTTTTACCATGTGCTTTCAGATGACCTGCCAGTTCTTTCATCCCTGCTTTGACAAAGCAGCAAATGCACACTGCTCATGCACTTTGATGCCACGTATTAAGCAGGCACCCTGTTCAACTTCTGTTGTGCAACAGAAGAGCAAGATATGTTCAGATCCAGAGCAGCCACCCAGCTGTGGATGTCAGGCCCTGTCCTCCTTTTGCACCCAGGAACTCAGAACACGACTTGAAGAAAGAAATCCCAAGAGGAAAATTAGCTCTAAACTTCATTAGAGACACAGAAATGTGCTGCAGGTCAGGCTGTGAGGAGTAGGAGAGCCCCACAACTCATTCCCACTCTCCAAAGAGGCAGATAATGGATGCAACCTGGATAGACCAGACAGAAGAAAAGAAAAATTAAGAGTGAGTTATTTTTGTTCTTCCCACCTGGCCCCAGTTCACACAGGGGTAGTGGAGAAGCATTCTGCAAGAGCTCTTTGGGAAAGGGCATCTGAGTAGATGAAGTGAAATTCTACCTAATTCAAGAGTTGTGCATACATGTGAAACATGGAATTTGGAACCTAAAATATTTTTTCTTTCTGTAAGGTTTATGTTAACAAATCTGGAGAAGAAAGCCTGCCTGGTTCTGTATTCTATCCACTTTTGTAGCAAAAGGACAAAGGAAATGGCACATTTATTAAAAATTTACCACTTCCAGGGAGCGGTAGTGAATTGATGCTAATTAGAGGAAGAAATCTTAATGATGATACCTGTATCATATGTGTGCATGCATATATAAATATTTATACCCATGAATACACACACATATATTAGACATAATTTTGCATGTGTAGCTATATCATGTAAACATAGTTTTGTAAGTAGGAGTCCAGTTTCCAGCTTAACTGAAGAAGTTATTGATGGTTTAAACACCATAAAGTGCTAAAACTTGGTATATTTGGTCTGGAAGCTTAAAGACAAACAGCCCCCTCAAAGCAAAAACCCAACATGTAGCAAGCAAATGAACATGACCTCCTTGAAAAAGATATTAGAAAGAAAAAAAAAGCTTAAACCAGCATCTCCAAAACACACAAAAAATACTCCACCCTGTCCCTACTTAAAAAACATTTTGTTCTGATGGACAGGAAGCAGTTGGTAGCAAACATCTACTGTTCTAGGAAGACAGCAGTAAATTACAGCTCTAAATGGGCATTTCAATACTAAAATAGACCTAAATTCAAACCATACATGGCCTGGTTTGGACATCCCACAGAAGCTGGAGGTGGGAGAGCCGCAGCAGCCAAGGAGGAAGCCTGTGGGATTGTCCTGGCTCATCCCTGGTTCCAGGTTCAGAGGCAGGCAGCACAGAGGATGGGCAGGGAGGCTGACCAAGCAGCTTTGGAAACCTCTGCTCTTTAAATAGAGGTTCAGAAAGCCCAGGGATTACTGCTGACATCTCCTTCCTGTGATGAAACCAGCAGGAGTTGGTCTGAAAAAAGTTAATGGGGAAAGCCAAGGGGAGATTGCCCTTCTCCCAGGGAAAGATGTAAGTTCTGATGTTTATGTCTAAGTTTTAATAGAAACTCAACTCTCTCAAGCACTCTGCTGCCCTTTCTGGGTCAGGACAATTCATACTGGCCTCTTTCAGCACCAAAGACAAAGAAAACATGCACTAACCCTGTTCCAGCCACTGACAGAACCTGGAAATAGCCCGGATGTCCCTGCTGTTCAGAAAAGGGAAAGGCTGGGATCCAGAGAGACCCTCCACAAAAGCCAGGCAGACACTGTCTAAAAAAAACCAACTCCTAAGTGCAGTAAAAAGAGGCTGCTGTGGTTTCCAGCTCCCAGCACGCCATGGAGCAGAACACCTCTACCTGCAGCCCTTGGACCAGATGCCCTTGGATGGTTTGGAGTGGGCTGTGTTCCCTCATTCCCAGGCATTCCTCACCCTGCCTTCAAATCTAACCTGCAGCACTTGGAGTGGTGTTGTGTGGAGGCACTCAGAGAAGCAACAGCAAGAACCTCTGGAAATGCAATTTATCTTTGGCTGTAAAAATAGGGCAGCATTTTGTACTAAATAAATAACTGGGTTTTATTTTTAGGGAAGGTAATCAGAATAAAAGCAACATTCCTGCATGCCTATGGCACAGCTGAGCACCAGTCTATGCCTGTTTCAAGCCTAAAGGAGGACTTTGACTCTACAACAGAACATCAAAGCAGCTCCTCCACGGCAGGTCATGATCATTTAGAAAGAACTGATGTTTCAAAGAAAACAGAAATATGCAGAGCAATTGTTTTACATGAATGTCAGGACTATGCATGAACTGGATGATGGCTTTTCTCAGCAAAGACCTAAAGAGACTGTGATTGAAATAGAGGCACTTAAAATTGCTTCGTGGCGCTTACACAAAAATTCCGAGCCCCTGTCCATCATCTCTATTTCTGAGACGTGCTGTGGAGAAAACCCCCACTATTAGGACCAGATTCCCACAAAGTCCCACACACTGCACATGTCTCAGAGTGTTCCACACTTGCCTGCTGCACTGAAGCTCATTCATTACTGCTGTTACGAGGCAGTTTTAATGCTACTTTGGGGTTGTGGTAATTTTAAGGCCAATTTGCAAAGATGGCTGATGAAATCTGTTTCATAATTAGCAAGCTCCATACACAACATCCCTCCTTTCCCCAAGCACCATCTGAGCATGTGCCTGGGAGGAGATACGGCGAGTTGTGCTCAGGAGAATAGGACCTGTTTTGTACAAATTTGCATTTGGAACAAATATCAGCCTTTGAGAATGTCAGGCAGTGCAGAACACTCTGCAGCAGGGACAGTTTGTCAGAGCCAGCACTCGGCACCGTGGACTGCAGACAAGCCGAGGGGCTGGCTCCGACCCTTCTGCAGGAGGAGCAGCAGATGCACTGCAAGCACGGAGCCACAAAGAGCCAACAATTAAATTGGAAGATAATAAGCAAACATCCTTGTTTTGCCACAGAAATAAAACTTGCAAAACCTCTGGAGGTGCTGAACAACTTGCCCGAGAGGATTCTTAAGCAGTCATGGGGTCTGTAAATCTTGGGAGAGCTGGGAGAAATCATCTGGGATGCAGTTTGCAAAAAGCCCCGCTCCTGGCATAATGAAATCACCAGGAACAGTGTTCAGCCAGTACTGAGAGCTTTTATCCATGAAAACAGGCTAATATTTATGTATAGGATGAAAGTGTTGTTAAGCTTACGCTAATAATGCTTTTAAACTCCTTCCCAGCCTCAGGCAAGAACAGACACGCTTCTGATTACGCCAAATAAATAGTAATCAGTAGAAATTAATTTGCCAAACATTTAAAGTGCATCTGCTAAAGCATTTCCACACCTTTCTCTGGCAAGGACTTCCCACCAAGCTGTCTGTCAAACGTGGCTGTAGCCTTGGCTCTCACCTATTGACAGTGTCAGCCCTCTCTGATCCCCTGTGGGATCTGTCTGCACTTCAGCCCATCTGCTTCCAGCCCTGTCCTCACCTAAGTGATGTTTACATTTATTTCTTTAAAACTTTCACAGGGCCACTCGTGCTGTTAATTGCAGCAAGCTGGGCATTATATACAACACTCAGTTCATTTTCCTGAACAGACCAGAGAACAGTGAGCTGAAAAGTCGGCAGCAATTACCAAAATCCAACTTTTAACATGGCTTTAGTTTCTTTCCCATGTTTTGGAATATGGAACTATTATTTCCAATCATTTCTTACAGAGCCCTTTTGCACTAAAGCAACATAAATAACTGCAAATGCATCCCTACAAAGTGCAACTGACTATAGGATGCTGGTAAGACAGATGGCAAATCCTATAAAAGCTGTTAAAAAGCTACAGGATATTGAAGTCACATTGAAATCAACACAAAAAACCTCTATAATTAAAATGGGCCAATGATGGCAGCCCTAATACCCTTGATACAACAGAGCAGTTGGTTGAAAAATATCTTTTGGGGTTACCTTGAGACAACACAGGTCAAATTTCAGGTCTGTCTCTGGCACAGATTTTCTGGAGGATCTTGAACATGTCTGATAGGATCCTCCCTCCTGGCAGCTGGGACCACCTCAGCTGAGCCCTTACCTGTGCCAGCCAATGCTAGGGAGGGTATAAATAGCTGCTATTTAAACCTCTCCACTAATTCTGAGCAGAGAGAACTGGGATTGCTCCTGGGAACACCCCAGCCAGAGGTGGGATGCAACAGGAAGCCCTGGCAGGAGGCAGGAATGAGCAGCTACACATATTGTACTGTAATTTCTTCCTCAGCACAGCTGTCTCCAGGCTGCACATCTGTGCAAGTGCTGAGATACCACATTATGAATGGCCACAGCAGCCTTGAACTCAGCACAAGCTGCAAAAGCCCATGGAAGTCCCAGGGAAGCCCCACAGAGCTCTGTCCCACCACAGCTGACCTGGCAGGAGGAACCTTGGGAATTAAAAGCCATCCAGTGCCACCAGAGTACACTGACAACCTTTGCTTTACCCACACTGAGAGAAGTGGATTTTACCACCCCACCTCTCCAAGTGTTCCCTGCACATTGAGTGAAAGATGGAAAGTTCATCAGGCAGTGCAGGGATGGCAACTGCAGAGCTACTTTAAAATATAAACACAACCTTGAACTTCAACATAAACAGAACTTAAGCAGAGGCTTGAAGTTCTTTGCTGAATCAACAACACATCAACACCACTATCTTTACATCTGAGAATACTGAGGCTGATTGTTTCCTTGCTGATGTTTGCATAACCAACAAATACAAGTCAAGGGAGTTTTCTATTGATGCCAGACTGATTATATTTTTAGTTCTGTCAACAAGCTGACAAAAGACCTCGGGAAAGTCCTGTAATGGTTCCATGCCTTAGTGCCTTTCTTTTCATGCAATAAGCACCACCTCCTTCACAACGGGGTTTCAACATATATTATGTTTGATGGGCTCTGATGGAAACCTCTACAAAACATGCAAAGCTCTTGAACAAATGTCCACACTATTTCATGTGAAAATGGGGCCACTGAGGTCAGCTGGCTGATTTGAAAGACTTAAAAAGCTCGGTGGTGGAGAAAGAATGGAAAATGAAGGACACAAGGTGAAAAGTCCATAACAGTTTCCTCTTAGACAAGGTGGACATAGTCCAAAAATTCTTTATACTTTCTTTTCCTCTCTGCTCTCCCAGAGGTGGGTTTCTATTGTGTATGTGTTGAATGGTAGGTAGATGGGCTGCCTTTGTGGTCAGAGGAGGGAGGGAGGGAAGGATTTCCTATTGCAGAACAAAACTGAGTTATTGATAACAAAGCCCACAAACGTGCTGACTGTTAGGAAATGCTGCCTGAATTCTGTGCATGTGGGGTTTTGCACAAATACTTAAAATTTTTGGAAATTATTTCAATTCAGAAATGTTGTCCTTTCTGGACATCTCTCCCTGGTGCTCAGAACAAAGGACAAGAAGGATCTTTTTTCTCTCTTTCTCCCTATGTCACTTTTCAGTAAGCAAAAATAATAATAACGAAAATCAGAATAGGCTGAAGTAGGGATGAGGATCTGGAAGCAATTTTAAACTTCAGGTTGCTCTTGCAAGTTGACAAACTGCTCTGAACATGGAAAGATGCTGTTCCAGAGTGCACTCACCATTAGTATGTCTGCTGTGATAGCCCAGTTTGAAAACAGAAGAGTTTCTCCGATAAAAATGCAAATCTGTTGTAACAAAACACACAAAAAGGAGAAGATTTATTCACTTGACATTCAAAGGAAAAATAACCTGTCACAAACTTTCCTTTGCTGCTTATTTTCCTCATACCTACACAGTACACTCCTTGTTGCTGCTGTGGTTTATCCTGAGTTATTAGCAAACCATAGACTTGTATCAGAGCTCTAGAGGGCTGGCCCAAAATGTTGTTATTGGAAACTAAGTTTATGATCTACAGAGCAGCTAAATTAAAGGCTGACACATTTGATTTTAGAAGAACATGAAAAACCAGCATGAAGAGACAGCCCCAGGCTTGCATACTTAGAATCATAGAATTGTTGAGGTTGGAAAAGACCTTTAAGGATCATGGAGTCCAACTTGCACCATTCTGTTCCAGAAAGCCAGTTAGAAAAGGCAGGAAGGCCACAACTCCCCAAAGCACAGCCATTGCCATTCCTGGGAACCAAGTTATGTGTTCAGCTCTGCAGCAAACCAGCTGAGGTTCTCTGCCCACTCTGGAGGATCCCTTCCCTCCCCGACAGCATCACACGGGTAATATCTGTCCAGTCGAGACTGGAATTAAATATGCGCTTTGCAACATCAGTGTCTTGTGGTGAAATACAATCCTTGGCTCTGTGGACATGGTCAACAAGAGACATTAAAAGCCACAGAACTGCAAGAGTGGCTACTGTGACATGATTTGACCACTGCCACTGTCTTTCCTACACCCCAGCCACTGTCTTTCCTACACCCCAGCTGAGATTGCCTAAACTCCTCAGACCACCATGTCACTGCCAGGAATAATTTGCTTTATTTAGCAAGTCTTACACACTGACCTATAGAAACTTCCTTTATTTGTTTCTAAAATTGTCTTTGTTTCCCACATATTTTCCCTCCCTATCCCCTTTTTCTGTGACTCGATCTGCTTCCTCTGTGATGGTGTCCGAGCCAGTCACTACAGCCCAGCTGGTCAGTCAGGAAATCTCTGTTTCCATTTCCCACTGCCCACTGCTCTGCCTTGAGCTTGGCTCTCACTGGAAATGCCAACTGCAAGGTAAGAACACATCCAACAAACCAAGGTGCTGGCAGGAGCTGAAGCCACATGTCCTGTGGATACCAGATACATACTCAGACCTGCTCTGAAATCTGTCCTGCTACAGCTTTGCAGCTGCTGTTGCTGGGATTCTGTGGCTGGAGTGACTAAATTGAGCTTGGGAACGATGGAATCACACTTCTGAATGCAGCATCGATGTGCCCTGCCTGCTCCCAGCATTGCAAACAGGCAACTGCTTGTCTTGAGCTGATGTGAACTGCACACATTTGAATTGTTACAGGCAGCAAGCAGAACTCGTCCCTCGTGCAGGAATTCAGCACAAGTCCTTTAAATAAATCACCAAAATGCTACAAACTTCAGAGCACACCAGTTCTGAGCTGATGAATGTGTATTTCAACCAATCCATGAAACCTGAGATTAATAGGTGGGTACTGGTAAAAGGAAAAGAGGAACAAGAGGAAGATCAAAAAGTAGGATAGAAGATACTGACATTAAAAAATGTCTGTCCTTCAGCTGCTGAAGGGGGTTTATAAAAATGAGTTCACCCACTGCAAAGGGCATGTGAGGATACGTGGCATTTCTGCAGAAGAGACTCTAGGGATGCTTACAGCAAATAGGGCAGCCCCAGAGCAGATAATAGCTCCTGAAATGCTCATGGTTTTGACTCCTCACACACTTCTGGAAGTCTCATTTGACACTGAGATGTCACCTCTACAAATACATCCGTTTCTGACTCCAGCTGTGCTGTGTAACATCTCACCATGTCCATTTGGTGTCTGGTTGCTCATCTGTGCTCTTCTGTTTAAGTGATCAGTCAGCAAATTCTGACTCCCAGAAATGATAAATAAAGTAGGTTTCAAAGTGGACACACCAGCAGCTCTCACAGCAAGTTCTAAGCAGGTTACAAATGCCTTCCATGACTGTTTGCAAAGGATCTGTCACTATCTTCATTATTTGTATTTCTCTCCAAAATGGTGGGTAAGACACCTTCATGTACTCCTGAATCTGGAGCAATTCCAACTCCAGCTCAGTTCTGGGCAATACTGATGCCTCAGAAATAGGCAGGTCACCAACGTGACAACAGAAAGTCTCTGGGGTTGAGACTGAGATGCTGTAGAAGCTCTCTGGCAAGGTTTTACCCTGGGATTTGCTGTTTCTGCAAGATCATAAAATGTCTTTGAGGAATTGAAATAGATGCTGAAATTGAGGAATTTGGAACAGTGTCAAAAGGAAGGCAAAGCAGAGCATCTCTCTCCACTCACTTGGAGATTTAAACAAGGGTAAAATCTGCAGCTGAAATGTCTGAGCAGTGGGAGATGATGATGCCACACAGATAATGGGTTTCCAGAGACAGGTTAGAAAACCAAGTTTCAAAGAGTTTGTATTTGAGAAAAAGTGGGACTTACAGATATGCAAATTAGTGCTTTAAGGAGCTGGATTACAACACACAAATCCACACGCTGTAAGGAAAACTGAGT
The DNA here is from genome assembly GCA_013397815.1 of Aleadryas rufinucha. NCBI lineage: Eukaryota > Metazoa > Chordata > Aves > Passeriformes > Aleadryas > Aleadryas rufinucha. Next base: position 104,567 of record VZTH01005178.1, read on the forward strand.
AAGGACTGATTGGACTATACAGGCAAGCAAGATAGTAAAAGAGAGAAATACAAGTGTCTGGGCAGTTAAATGATATAAAATTGTTGGGTTTTTTCCACCTTGCCAGCCACTTTACCACTGCCAATAATTTACTGGATCAGTATGAAAAGATTGGCTGGAAAAAAGTCATCTGTCTACCTGCCTCAGATGGGAGTGGCTGCTACAGAGTGGGAATCACAACTGCCCCCAGGGACCAAAATCACTTGCAAGAAAGGACTGAGCAGGACAGAAACAGTACATGTGCTCAGGGGAGGAAGAGAGCAGACAGTACACAGCATGTAAGGGACAGGGGGATCGTGTTAATGTAAATGCAGGTCTTTTAAAAAAAAAAATAAAACCTATAAAACCAAGAAATTAAAAAGCAAGGGCTCTGCAGGTTCTTGCTGGAGTGCTGAACACTTCATTTAAGCTGATGCCTGTATCAGTCAGCATTAAAGCTCTCCACTGTTAACTAAAGCAGGGAGGGAGATGGTGATCTGGTGGCTGCCACAGCTCTCTCTCACAGTGAGAGAGAACATCATCATCTCATGGGGACCCACCTAATTGCTTGGAAGTGAGAATTTTAAGGCTCTGAGCCAATGAGGGTTCCAAAAACATTCACTGTCAATTTTTGCACGGTGTGATCCATGACAGAAGCCTAAGGACAGTCACAGTACAGAAGGCTGGCAAACACCACCGTGCTGGGGGTCAGACCAGAACATTGCCTTGCCTTTCACAGACACAGAATTCAAATCAGGACGTGAGCCAGGACAAGCTGTCAGGGAAGATATCAGAGACAAGAAAATCAACCCATAAATTTTACTGTATTGTTTCCAGAAGGAGATTTCATCATGGATTTTGAGATAAGGAAGGTAACCCAGCCCATCATTCTGTCCACCAGGCACAGAACACTCTCCCCTTCATCATGGACCAATGAGACTTAAAACAAAGAGCACTGAGAAACTGCTACACCATGCGGCCTTGCAGTGCAGGTCTTCTACTGAAATACAAGGGAATTAAACACTCTGGAAGTCTGCAAGACAGCAACAGCTCTTTGAATGGCATGGAAAAACAAGAGTTTGTGTTAGAAACTTGCCTTGGAAGGTCAATTCTGTATGGCACTGCCACAATAATACCTTGTGTTATGAGACACTGGGAGCCCCAACCCAGACCTGTCCTCTCTTTCTGGGCATGAGGTTTCCAGCAGCAGAGTATTTAGGGCTATGGAGAGGCAGTGCTTTGTGCTTCGGCCAAACAGTGTCATAATTATACCCCCTCCATGTGCAGCTGTAACTTTCTTTGCAAATCATTGACTCTTTATTAGATTTACTGCTCATCCATAATAAAATAAATTGTTTCTAGGATTGTTTAAATGATACCATCTATATTTATATACTTAAACAATGCAGAATAGTCACATGGCTATTAAAAAAAAATAGAAAAAAAGATTAAAATGAGAGTAATAACCACCTCCTGCTGCACAATTTTTGAAAACAGTATTTCCAGCCTAAAAAGGGAGAGGTTTCTGTAAAAAGAGACTGAACACCACAAATGAATATGTCTGTCACTAGGTCTGAGAAAGGAGAAAGTCACAGCTCTGTCTGCACAAAGAAGTGGAGGGAGCAGGTGAGGGGTGTGATAGATCAATGAAAGGAGGGTTAATGATTCACCAGCCAGTAACACCCTCTCACAGGTTGTCTGAGGTGATCATTTTTCTGCCAATTCAAATGTTAGTTCATGGACACAAACCAGAGCCCTGAATCTTAAATAGCCAGGGGAGGTATTCTTGGCTCTGTCTTAACGATTTTGAACTTCCACTCTTTCTGGTTGTGCTTCCCCATAACTTTGGCAGCTGCTGAAATACTCATCAAATAACCACGGCCAGGCCAGTGCTCAGACTACAGAGAAATGAGGAACAGCAGTGGGCTGGGTACTTGTAAATGAACTCTCCTTGCTGGCTGAGTGTGTGCTGATGTGTGGAAGTGAAGGGTGGGCTTTCAGAAGGGATCCCACTGCTCCAAACTTCTCACCCTTTCCCTTCATAAACTTCTCCCAGGTCCCAGGCTTCTCTCATTCTGACATTAAAAGGGAACCAGAGACTTGTTCAGTGACTGGATTTTTACTCCCTACTGAAAGCAAGATTCTAGCCCAAGGCTGGATTATTATAGTGGAACTATTCTTTTTCCCTTCAGTCTAGCTAAAAGATGGTCAGTTCAGATAAGATGTAAGGAAGGAGTTTTTTATAAAGGTGATAAAGCATTGGCACAGGGTGGCCAGGAGGTGGTGGATGCCTCATTCCTGGAAACATTCAAGGCCACATTGGAGGGGGCTCTCAGCAACAAGGTCTAGTGGAAGGTATTCCTGCACAGTGCAGGGGGGTTGGATTACATGACCTTCAAAGTCCCTTCCAACCCAAACCATTCTATTTATCTGGATCTATTTGATATCTTTTTATATAATTCAATTATAAGCACTCAGGGAGGGGCCATATTTTAATCTGCATTTGTACAGCATCAAGTACTGTAGGTTCCTGAGCTATGGTGGGGTAATGGTAATACAGATAACAAATTGAAATTGTTGGGTAATTAATATTGGCCTGCTGCAATCTACCTAGTTATGGAAATGAGTGGTACTGAAAGGGAGCCAAAAGCTTGCCCACAGACAAATTACACTGTAATTGTCATCTGGTACCACTGCAGCTACAGTACCCTCACTGCAAGGGAAGTGCTCAATTTCCCTGTACCAAAACATTAGGCAAGAGCAACAAAGGTGTGGATGGAGGTGCAGACAGAACAGCCCAAAGGCTGTGGGTTTCCATGGAGCTCTGGATTCTGATAGCAGCAGGGATAATCAGTTGAGATATCAGGCACACTTAGATAGTGTCAGAATGCAGAGAGGCAAAAAAAACATTCAGAGGGGCAAAGGCAAGAAACCACCCCAGGCTTTCTGCAGGGGACAAAGCACACAGGCTTGTGAGGAGTCTGGTAGGGGCTGGCATATGGAAAGGATTATACTCACATAGGCTCCCACGATGCTGCTCTTGGCAGCCACGAAGATCAGGCAGATGAAGATGGCTGATCCCAGCATTCCAACGGCACACACAAGAGGATCAGCTCGCTGGGTCTTCAGCCGGCACCATTTGGTTGCTCCTGCCCCTGTGATTACACCCAGGAAGCCGGTGAAACAAGTGATTGCTCCAAAGATCAAACTAGTGAAAAAAGAAAAACAAAGAAAAAAGAAAAAAAAAGAAGAAAGAAAATAAGAGAAAAGTGGTTTTTGGGTTTTTTTTGTTTTTTTTTCATTTTTCCCCAAAACGGGCATAGTCTTCGGACAAATTATTAGGGTAAACTGACTAATGGAAATTTACACAATGGCTTTGCAAATTTTAAATAAAACAAATGCTCATGATTTTAGCCCTCTTCCTCTGCAATTAAGAAAAACACAGCATATGAAATTTATCCCTGTACACAGGCTTTGATCTATGGCTGAAGGGGTGCAAAGGGCTCACACTGCTTCCCTGGGTGGAACTGAGATTCCTACAAAGTGCCCTGAACACCTAATTATGTGTACACAAAGCTAATTAATAACCTGTACATTGATCATGTAAGGGGAAATCATGGACAGGTAGGAAGCTGCAGGGCAAAAAAACCTGACAAGTCTCTTAAATGTCAGTGATTTCCAGCATACTTTGACTTTATAACTCCTTTCAGGCCACTTCAAAGAAGCTTCTTGCTGTTAGGTTACACATTTGAGATGTGTTAATTTCAATTTAAAGAGCCAGGAGGATTCTCCATATTACATGTGCAGGACTTGGATTACAGGGTCTTGGGCAACCACTTTAGAGTAGCTTGAGGGCAGTTCAAAACGGAGGTAAGTGAGGTGTCATCAAGGAGGTTTAACTTCTCTCTGCAAACAGCAGACAGGCAGGGAAGCTGGAGCTGGGTTTTGCTCACTGCATTTTTGTGGAACACCTGAGATTGCCTGCTGGACACTCTGGCTGATGGGACTCCACACCACTAACTACTTTAATTGAGATGGCATTATGTCAGATACAGCAAGAAGGTTTTCCTAATACTACTTTCCCTCATGAGCTAAAAAGCAAAAGAGCTGACAAAAGGCATTTTTTAATAACTTTTATTTACCTGGAGGAAAGCTTTTATAGCATTTTCTGGTTTGTGCCACCATGGTAAATCACGAAATGAAGAATTACTTTTCACAGCTTATGTGTTGCAAGTCATATTCCATAACCAGGACTGAAAACCCAAACCACTGTATAACATCAAGCACTCCAGCCCAAAGTGTCCCAGATCTCTGGGACATTTTTCAGCAAAACTCAGCACACACAGCAGTTTACAGAGCAATAAAACAGGGAAGTCATGCCTCACACAGAAATAAAAGCCTACAGGATTAGTCTCTGCAGCTTTAGGGGAACCATTCCAACCTCTGAATTACAGCCACCACTGGGGCTTCCCAACCTGCCAGCTTATTCTGCTGCTATCACAGATGGGTCTTAAGAAACCAAATTCTCTGCTCTCCAAACATCCTCCTTAGAAGATTTCTCTTTTCTCTTTCTACTCTGCACTGCAGCCTGGGAACTAAGACAGAGCTGAGGTCATTGCTTCTCCCTTGGTTTGACTTCATGCAATGAAACAGAGAAATAAAACCTAGTTTACAATCCCAGCATTTCCTATCATTGTTGCAAGGACCCAGAGGAAATTACAGACATTCTAGTACCTTGTCTCTGTGGGACTTGCCTGTTTCCTCTGGTAAATAAGCCCCCACCCCCTCTCCCCCTGTGTAAAGCAGCCAGCTCTGACTCTCACCTATCTTTGGTGCCACAGGGCTGGGAGCTGCAGGTCTCTGCTGTCTTCTGCACCACCTGGGCTCTGTGGAGGTAAAGAGGGATCCACATGCCTAGTGCCCCTGTGGCAAAGGACACAGCTGAGGTGGCCAAGGATGAGAACACGTAGCTGCGACTGTGGAGACAAAACCAAGAGAAGGTTTAGTGGGGAGAGTGAAAAAGCAGGAGCCCCATGCAGGAGCCAGAGCTTCAGCCACGAAGTCCAGTGTTCCCCCACACCTGCCACCTCCCTTTGCCAAGAGGCAGGGGTAACATGAGGTACAAAGGAATGGAGAACAAGAAGCATGGAATATTCACATGTGATGCTCCACTGATAATAATATACTGAACTCATCAGAGATGCTTCACAGGACTGTTCTTCAAGGGACTGTCTGAGAAAACAATGTCACTAAGGCTTGGTCACTAAGACATGGTGTGTGAATTACAGGGCTTTCACCCTAATGTCACCTGTTCACCTGGATGAGCAGTTCCACTTCTCCCTCCCCACCCGTGCCACCATATGGTTACTACTTAAATGAACTAGTGAAAGCAGTAACATAGAAATACTGATAAATGATCTATCATCACTTTTCATAGTCCTTTGACACTGGATGAGAATACCAGGGAGGTATTCTAGCCAGTAGTTCTAAAAATGAAGGACATCCCAAGTTTCCCATCAGAATTACCAGGTAACCCTGAATTCACAGGTGGAAGTATTTGCACATTCACAGGCCAGCTTTCTGGAAGGAAGAGCAGCTGCTTAAACACTTGTGAGCATGTGAACCTTTATGCACACATACAAGTGCCCAAGCACATTCAGTTCTCATGGATTCAGTCACACATGGTTGTATGAACACACATATGTTTAAACTTGCCATAGTGCAAGCTTCTGTGTGTTTTTTTCTCTTAAATTGCTAAAACTCTCTTTTTCCCCTCAGCAAAACAGCTCTTTCAAAGAAGAAAAAGGATCTAAGTGTCTGAACAACAGTGGCACAACAATTAATACAGGAACACAGCAATTTCTACACTTCAAAAGCCCTGATTTGTGTGAAGTATGAGCCAAACAAAGCAGACTCTTTCTTAGATGTCAATCTTGGAAAGGTTTGAGCAAGACGTGGAATCCATCATTGTCACAGCAGTCGATACCTCATGTAACTGTGATTTTCTTTCCTAGGTCCACAGACTAAACTTCCTGCAACTCCCTGCATGTCATCACTCTCCAGTCTCACCATGCTAAATCCAGACCATTGGATGTTCCAATTAAGCATGAGAGGCAAAACATGGCTTTTAGTAGTGCTCTTACTTTCTAATCAATGCTTTCATGTCTCTCAGCCATGAAGTCCGAGCCTTCAGCTGCCCCCCAAGTTGTTCAGCATTTCCTCTTTTAGCAGCAGGCACAAATACCAAGATGAGTGTCCCTGTTATCATTCCTAGGAGTGGAGATACCTGCAAGAAAGGAGCAGGGAATTAGCACAGGAGTCAGGAGGATTTGCTTTGACTGGTCAGGAAGAAGCAGAATACATCAGTTTGGTTTCAGTGACTGCTCCTCACAGCCAGTCAGGACCTGTGAGCATGGAGGCATCTGCTCCTTTCCTTCCTCCCTGTCATTCCCTGGATTCTCTTATCTCACTCTGGAAACATGCAGCTTTGAAAATACTCTGATTAAGGCACTCCCATTGTATTAATAAGTACCAAGATTCATCTAAACAGGATTCTTCAGTGATGTTTAACTCTTTGGAAACCTACTCCCAGCTGGGCTGAGACACCAGCTGGTTTCTGGGTGAGTGCAGAAGCCTTTAAAAGGCAATTAGACCAGCTGAAAGATTTCTGGATGCAGGGAACATGCTGGCTTTGAAAACCCTTGCTTGACATACATCCCTCTTCCAGCTAACCCACAATAGCTTCCCATTTTCAGGCATCTTCCTCAGGTTACCTCAGTACAACAGACCAAGAAACACAGAAAATTCAGGCTGGAACACAGGAAAACAACACCTTCAAAGGTTTGGTTTCCCAGTAGCCAATCCTTTCTCTCAAGCACTAGGCAAAAATAAAAGATCCCACAGTGTTTTGCAAGCTATAAAAACTTTTGCAAGCTATAAAAGCAAACTATTCTTGTTTTTACGCTGAAATTCTATTATTGTCAGAATGGAAAATAGCTCCATCAGAAAAATAGGAACATGGATTTCACTGAACTATCATCTCATCTAGACATGCTATTTAAAAAATAAATTCCTGTTCCAAAAAAGAAATATGCTTCCATTATTAACCTGAGAATGGCCTTTACACATGGAGCAGTGTTTCATGTCCAAAGATGACAAACCCACAATCCTTCCAGGGAAGGAAAGACAAAAGTATTTCAGAACTTAAAAGTCAGGAAAATCCCTCATCCAGGAATACACTGAAGGCTGATACAGTATCCTTATGACAGCTGAACACAAGACACAGCACTGGTAAAAAATATTGGAAATGCTGTTTTTTCTACAGCCAGATGATTTCAAGTCTCTTTGATTTTAATCTAAAAGCTCAAGTACCCACCAGGACAATACCCATGGACACTCAGTAATGCTCCAGTGAAACACTTGCTTTATTGTCAGATCCAGAGACAAAGCTGCCACTTGCCCATGTGTCCTCCTGTCTTTTTCAGTGCACTGAAGTAAGGATTATTCCTGACCTCTGCTGGATTTGGAGCCCACAGGAGACCACAGAGGGAAGCATCATCTTGGGGAATCATTCCCATCTTGCAAGAGCACAATAATTGTCATAGGGAGGGAAGCTGCTTTACACTGATGTCTGGAAGCTTTCTGTGTGTGCTCTGTAACTACAAAAACTGAGCAATGGTGTCCAAAGCAACCACCACAGATGTGTGCAGCTCATCAGATTCCCCAAATTTTGCACAGCCAGGGAATCCTGCACCAATGTGTCATTTATAGTGGGAATCATGACCTGTAAGGGGTACAGTCTTGCAGATACCCTGGATTTCTCAGGGTAACTGTGAAGACATCACCTGAAAAGTCCTAGTGATGATCTCTTTGCACAAATTACCCATTTGGGTTTTACAGACAGATTTGGGTTTTCCAAGAGCACTCCAGTTAAACCCCACTGACCAGAGGAGGGGCTTTGGGGTTCTCACTCCTTGTGTTGGCTCAAAAGTTCAAGTGACCCTTAAATATTTCTGCTGTCTAACGAGGCAGCATCCTCTTGGTGGGAAGCTGTAGGCTGCTCCACTTTCCACTCCAGGTGCACAGCTGGAAACTGCCCTCCCCTCTCGCAGCTACAGATGAACCCTTCATGGTGATGCTCCTGGCTTTGCTTACCCTGGGCATGGCCTGTGTCACAGAGGGCACGTTTGCTTCACATGGGAACCCCTGTATTTCTTCACCTGCTGTTATAAACGGTGTTGGCCTGAGCTTCATGAGATTCACGGTCTCCATGAAGTGCCAGAGCCAGAGAATGCACCTCACGTGCCACCCACAGCACCAAAGGTCACAAACCAGTTCTGCTGGGCCACTTCCTCTCGGCTCTTTCAAGACATCTTTGTGTGCAGAAGCTGTTTGTGAGTATGTGATTGGAGTGGATTATCTTTTCAGCCCATTTATCAGGGTCCCAAGAGGTTAAAATAGAAGGAAACTGACTGTCTCAGGACAGAAAAACAAGCGGAAACTGGAACAAAGTGTTTTTTCCTCAAAGCAGGAAGCCATTCTCAGAGTTTCTTGACAGCAGGGGACTGAAAGACTGTGGAGTTGATTTAAGGCCAATGCCTCGTCTTCCTGTCCCCATCAAGAAGTCATGATTGATTGATTGATAACAAAGTGATTGGAAAATTCTTGCTCCCAAGCAGGGAAAACACCAAGTCCCACAAGCCAAGCCCACAAACCTTTGCTTAGAGAGTGCATCTGCCATGCACTTAACATCCACAGATGGAATTTCCAATCCTTTACCTTCCAGATACAATAACAGCTTGAGCCATTGAATGATGGAACTCTTCCTAACACCAACCAACCAACCAACTCTCACTACGATGTGTCATTAAAAGGGACTTACCCGCAGTGCCCAGTGCCAGTCTCCAGCAACCTGCTTCACACTCGACCCAGTGATGTACCCCAAGCCACTGCAAGAAAGGCCAAGATGAGAGCTGGTCAGAGCTTTAAGTGTGCCACAGTCACAGCTGTTCTTAGACAAAAGCAAAGAGAGGCACAACCAACTGAGTGTCCTCAGCTCTCTTGTGCTACAGGAAGAAATATGGGGATTGAAGCAGATGGTGGCTAGTATGTGACTCTACCCTGCACTGCTGATCTAAAAATGTCCAACTCTGATGGAAATTTGGAAGTTTATAGCTGACCTTTCAATCTACAGTGGATGGAAACAAAAACTCAAAAATAATTTATTTCCCAATTTCATTTCTACATCAGGCCTTTCTCTAATATAAATATTAAACAATTTTATGTTCAGGCTTTCAGTTAAAAAAAGTGCCCTTCAAGGACAGACAATATTCCATCATCAGATTTTTTTTCTTGCCACTTAATAGTACTTGGTTCTAATTATGCAGGGAGAGACCATTTTCTATTAGCTTGGAAGAAAAACCAAGAAGAACGTGCAAGAAGTTTGATGGGAGACCTTCAGCCACATGTAAGACAAAAGGTGCGTCACAAGAGACTAAAGGTGAATGAAGCCACATTTCTCTCAACATCAACTGAAGGTAAATACCCTTTTTCACAACTGCTGCATTTGTTGCTGAGATTGCCTTGGCTAAAAGTTGCCAGGACTGCAGTGGGGCAACCATGAGCCGCCCCTCGCCTTCACTGAAGAGTCTGCTAAGCTCTGGAGGTTGCCAGCTATAACCACCCCAAAACTGGACATTTTACCCAGACAGGCCCCAAAATCAATCCGTGAATCATCACAGACTGGTTTGAGTTGTAAGAGACCTTAAAATTCATCCAATTCCACCACCTGCCATGGCAGGGACACCTTCCAGTATCCCAGGCTGCTCCAAGCCCCGTCCAGCCTGGCCTTGGACACTTCCAGGGATGGGGCAGCCACAGTTTCTCTGGGCACCCTGTGCCAGGGCCTCCCCACCCTCACAGGGAAAGAATGTTTTCCTAATATCAAATCAAAACCTCTTTCAGTTTACAGCCCTTGTCCTATCCTCCACGGCCTTGTAATCCACACTGCTGCTGGATATTGAGATAATGAAGTCCCAGAATCAGGCTCAACAGGAGGAATATTTGTAATTTCTTTCTAGTTCACTGAATTCTCTATGTGAATACTTGGAATCCTTGGTCCTCTTGGCAAAATATTCTTTTCACCAATTAAGTATCTGTTTCTCTCTCTTTCCTCAAGAGCAAAAGGATGTTTGTGAGTTTTATCTCATGGGTAAGTGTTCCAGTTTGTAAAATGCACCACCAGAAATTTTCTCTGAGTTTGGAACATGTTGCCCACATATTCCCTGCTGGAAATGAACCCATAATGCCTCTTTTGCACAGGATGTTGTCCAGCTCTGGGAATTGGTATGCAAACTATGCAAAGCCACCCTGCCGACAGTCTCACAATAGAGGGTCAGCCATTATTTTAAAAAATAAAAATAATGACAGATTCCCTCCTGTCCCAACAATCAGATACTGTGCTGGGCTGATAAGGAAACTCAACTGAAAGAAAAAGTCAGCTAAAATATTTTGATTCCATTTCCACCCCATTGCTGTAAAAAAGTAGAAAAAAACCTAAACAAACCAACAACAAACTTCCCATTAGTTCCCAAAAGTCACACATTAACAGTAACAGGACCAAAAAAGAATCTAATTCCTGCAACTAATTAGTCACTGCACACAATATTTTCCTGTCTAAACCATTTCAACCAAGGTCAAGAACTATCATCACTAGCAATTTCAGAGTGAGTTTATTTAAGAGAAAAGCCAAAATCAGATTAAGAACCTTTGTGTCACTGACCTGCCCAGAGGAATTGCAAAGTAGAAAACAGACAGCATGAGGGTCCTCGTGTTTTTGGTGAACAGGTCTCCGATGATGGTTGGTGCAATAGTGGAGTAACTCGCTTCACCGATGCCAACCAAACCCCGTGAGAGCACGAGGAGCCAGAAATACTGAGAAAAGAAATAGAAACATTAGCAGGCCCCCACTTGGCTTCTTAAATTCAGGATGGACAACAGTCAGGGAAATACAAATTCATGTGACTGGAAAATGATCCTCCTGTATGCGCTGATTTTTTAGAACTTCAGAGTTGTTTCACATTTGTCTCTTGCCCAGTAGAAAGGGACTGTATTTTTTGTGAAGATTGATAGGCATGAAAGAAAACTAATAATAAAACATTTACTCAGTGACACTCAAGAATTATATTCTAAAAGAGGCAGAAGACCCCCAGTTTGTTCCCAGGTCCCAGCTCACTCTTGCTAAGCCTGAGCTGGGGAGGTCTGGGGAGATGGGTGAGTGTAAAAAACTGTGCTCTGGGATCCAGAACCAGCAACTCCTGCCAAGCACAGCCCACCCTCCCCAGCGTGCCAAGGACAGGTTCTCACTGTGAAATCCTAAAGGCTCTTCAAGGCTGGGAAAGAGTGGAACCTGCAATCTCCCAAACTAAATGTCTTCCTTCATTAAAAGCTACTGAACAATGGAATCTTTCAAAGGTGTTAAACACCTATCTCACACCACTTGCCTTGAACAGCAGCAGACACCTCCCCAAAACTCTCAGAGGAGACCTGAGCTTTGCTGAGAAGCCCAGGAACATCCGTGTGCTCTATAAGGGGGACCTGCAGGGAGTGACTCGGAGCCACACAGGGCAGGGAGGAGGCATTGGGCTGCCCAGGGAACCACCTGTATTTCTGGGCAAAGGGCAATCCCACAGAACGAGGATGTAATTCACATTCAGCACAACACATTCTAAAATGGACAAAAAGGAATTGTTTATCTAATAGAATTTTCTTAATGGCCCATTTCAAGCAATGCTTTTGGGAACTGCAAGGACCTGATTTTCAACCTAAGCTCTTTCACTGCCCCCGCAGTTTTCTGGGTGCTGCTGAGTGCAGGCTAAGACACCTGAATACCTGATACATGAGCACAAGCAAATTCTCAGCCATCTAAGCAGCTCGAGCTACACCCAGAAGTAATTGCAGGGGCAGAAATGAAACAGTCAATGCAGAAAGCTGTAAGCACAGGGAAATCTATTTCTACAAAGGTAACCTCTACAAATCCTCAATTTACTGTCATTATTCTATAGATCATTTGTGAGGAGAACAGCAGGGATTTAAACTGAAGGAAGGCAGGTTTAAATTAGATATTAGGAAGAAATTCTTCCCTGTGAGGGAGGTGAGGCCCTGGCACAGGTTGCCCTGAGGAGCTGTGGCTGCCCCATCCCTGGAAGTGTCCAAGGCCAGGTTGGACAGGGCTTGGAGCACCCTGGGACAGTAGAAGGTGTCCCTGCCCATGGCAGGGAGTGGAACTGGATGGGCTTTAAGGTCCCTTTCAACCCAAACTATTCTGGGATTCTATGCTTATGATACGTCCTTAAACATGAAAGTGCTTTGGGAATAATTAGCAATTACTGATTCTCCTTCTTCAGATAGGAAAAAAGTCAAGGGAAATGACTAATTTTTTGCCCTACAGCAAAGCCAAGCTAGAGTACAACTCTCATTCACAAACATGGAAAATGCCATGCAGACACCAAGCCACATGCCCCAGTCATAAATATATCCATCAGCAAAAACTGACGTGTTTGCATTGTTTTCCTCACTGTAATTCCAGGTTGAAAAGAATATTTTGAGGATTCCAATAGCCACAAAACCAAAACACTTTTGTGTGCTCTTCACTTCCTCATATTTTGGCGTGAATTCTGGAGCAATACCCATTTTCTGCAGGAATACAGGTTCCTTGTTTGCTGGCAGGGTGTGTGCAGCGCTGCTGGCATTCACACATCTCCCAGAAGCTGCACATACGTAACTCACACACGTGGGTGTGAGCAGAGAGGGCAGCACTGTGACTCAAGGGATTTAATTTATGTCAATTACCCAACGCACAACCACTCCACTGCAGAAATATGCTGCCAGTCATCAGTGCACAGGTAACCAATGTATTTGGAATGAGCAACAGTATTTGTAACGTGCTGAAAGGCTTAGTCATGCAGAATTAGAAAGCAGGGAACTGGAGGCTGGCTGTGGTTTCTAAGCAGGTTTAGATCTGGATCTCAGAGAGGGTGACAGGCAAGGTAGTCACCTGCCCGGGATGAGCATGGACAATGCTACTGACACCTGGAGAATGACAAGTTCCTAAATGCACTGGATGTTCCTCAAGTTTGAAATACCTACAGAAAAATGACACAATTTTGTGCTCACCAGCCAGTATCACTCCCAGTGAATGCACTGGACAGGAATTTCCTCCAAACAATGCTGTTAGAAGGTTGCTCTTACAATCCTTGTGCAAAGCAGGAAGACTGTACCAAGTATTCCTTTCATGGTAGAGTGACTCAGTTTCATCAATACCACGGAATCAGATGCCCAATACAATGAAATCATCTGCAACAAGTAACACATTCACTCTTCTCTCTCAGTTCCTCCTCACATCCTCCTCCCTGGCTTATCCCATGCTGACACACTCCAAATATCTGTTTAATATTTAAACGATGTTCTTTGAAGCAGTGGTATTCAAACTTAAGTCAGGAGATTTTGACTTCATCTGGGAATAAAAGCAGTCTTAAAAAGCATAATCCACATAAAGACCTCAATAATATTGCCCTTCTGAGATCAGATATTCAAGACTATGGACCATGCAGCCATTAACTTGTGACAACTAGGCTAAACATACAAAAATCTAAAACAATTTAGGGAATTATTTATAGTTGGTTCTATACTGTGCCTGGTTTTGGAGTTCTGTATCTAGGACTAAAGAGCTAATACCTCTTCTTACCAGCTTTTTGGGATCTTTGGCTAGCATGCACCCTGCTGGAACTTACATGATAAAATTAATTTGTTAAAATGAGCTGGGATCCCCATCTTCAATCTCTAATCAGTCACTCAAAACTTATGTTTTAGTTGTCTCTGAAGAGGCACAGCTGGGGAGCTCCCCACGACAAAAAGTGGTCCCATCCACAACAGGCCTTGTCTTTTTGTTTTTCATATAGGAAGAAAAAAACACAAACAACAAACCAACTCTAAAATTCTTATGCTGCTGCTCATTTGGACCACAGGCATTCCATGAACCGCTCAGAAACTCATCCCAAAACCACTCCGTATGCAATACAGACAACTGCTGTTTTTTGTGTACATTTACACACATACACCCATAGGAACATCCCTTTTCCTCTCCAAGTGTATGTGGACATGACAACCTGCACAAACACATGGCAAAGGCAGATATTCCACATGCCGAGGAAACTCTGTTCTCCTCCACAGCTGTAGCAGGACACCTCTGCCATTTCCTCTGCACTGGATTTTCCCCCCACTGCTTTTCCATTTACGTCCTACCTCAGGGTTCTCAGGAGTTTAATGGGACAAAAAGGGCTGACACCAGCTCAATTCTGTCTGTGCTCAAAAGCAGAACAGGCAGCTCAGACTTTAACTGAATTTCACTGTTCCTCAAGCAGAAACTGATATATATTGAAGAAGCTCGTTCCTTTCTGTATGACTTGGGAACTCTTCTGTAATTTGTTCATCTGTGCAAGTAGGTCTCTGGCAGGAAAACTGAAAACATCTGAGTCAGCTTTCAGGACCTGACCTAATTCCTTCCCCATAGGTTAAGCCCAGCAACCTCAACATTTATCACCTCAATAGTATTTTTCTACAATGAAATGCTTGAAACTGAAGTTTTTTGAAACAAGGCACTATTAGAGCAAGCAATTAATTTGTCTTTAATTCTGGAAAGCAGTCATATCAGAGACTGACTGCACCTCCATGAGAGCTGCCAACATCTCCTGGTTTGGAGAGATGCAATGGGTTTTTTTGGAATGAGTGCATGGCATCAATCCCCCTCCTTGCCTGTGTGTCAGCCCCACGGCTGTGCCACGATTCCGCAGCCACAGCCATGGAGCAGCACTGTGCCAAGGCACCAGCCTGGATGTGGCACTGGAAACGGACACCTGAACCACACAGCCTGACTTCCATGAGCTCCAGGAGCAATTCAGGATGCAAAAGGGCTTCCAGTCCCTTTCTCCAACTTGTGTGGCTGGTGAGACACAAGCCAGGAAAGATTCCAGTACACAATAAACCATCAACATGCGGAAAGAATGGTGGCTGCAGGGACCCAGAATGATAACAGCCTTCCTGGGAATTTCCCTTCAAGAGATGACACCACCAGAAATTAATGCATGGAGAAAGCACTTGTACCTATGAATGTGAGGTACAAAAGGTCAATGGACCTGCTCTCTTCTTCCCATCTCCTAAATATATAGAAGGAAACACACCCTCTAGCCATAAAGCAAAAGAAACCCAATTCCTCAGAACATTAGTGAGTTTCAGAAGGGATACAAATCCTTACGCCGTGGGGATGTGCCAATAGGGAATAGAAAACTCTACCTACCAACTTCTACATTTCTTAAACTATCAGCAAGCCATAGACAACAACAGTGACAGATCATGGGGTCCAAGGGACCTGGTCTCACCACTGTCACCAGTGTCACCAAACATTAGAAGCTGTGGATGTGACACGATCCTTCCAGAATCTACATCTGAAAAAAAGCTTTCACGGTTGGAGTTAAATATTTATAATACAGAACCATTGAATTGTTTAGGTTGGAAAAGACCTCTAAGAACATCAGGTCCAACAGATAAAATGTATGATGTGGTTTCTATTCACACCTTCACATTGACTTTACTCTCAATCTCCTGCACACATAAATGTCTGACGGTCTAGGACACATGACTGGCTTTAATCATGTTTGGTGAAACCTCCTAATTATACATTTATCCTACTTGTATAGACCATTCACGGAGTAATGTGTGTTTTAAGAGGTCTAATTACAGCTTGAAGTTCTTTCTCTTTTTTTAATTAGTTAACAAAAGGAGTAAAGCCACAGTTCTTTAAAAGATTATCTGCCAGTGGTAAACCTATAATCTGCCAAATATGTGTACAACTCTGAACCACCAGATTTACGGTCTAAAGAATCATATGATCCTTAAGCTTTGGTTATTAAGTATTTGCATTTGAATGTGGAATAGCTTGTAAGGGTCTCAAAAGAAGCTGAACACATGCTGCTTTCAGATGAGGGACACATGGACTGAGGAGATCCCACAGACAGAGTCACTCCAGAGTCACAAATTCCTGTGTGTGCCCAGCACCAATGCAAACCATGTTCAGAACTGCTGTTGCTGGTCTAAAAGAAGGACCTTTTATACTGCTACAGCTCCTGCACCTGTACCCTTTCCTGTATGAGGATGTTGAATCAAACTCCTGTGGATATTGCATTTAGCGTCTGTAAAAGAGGACTCAGTACCATTAAAGTGCTCTTTGAGCTGAGTTTGGCCATATTTTCCTTCTTTTCCTTCTTTTAATTTATAAATATGATGCAAAAATCAAGAATATAGAATCAGGGTTTGCATCCTTTAAAAGAAGATGTGCACGAAGTCATTCCTACCATGGGCAGCTGGGATTGCCACACAGAGACTAAAATATGGTGAAATGGCAATAAACTAAGGAGAAAGTGTTGGGACTGGCTCAATTTCCCTGAGTTACACTCCTGTAAGGCTAAGCCTTGCACTAGGCAGCCAGGGTAGCACAGCAGGCACAAGTGACCAGTTGGATAAATCTGAGATACTGCAGGAGCCAGCTGAACCAAGTAAACCCCACAGGGCTCAAGTATCGATTCAAGGGCTTCACAGCAGTGGTTCCCTTTGACAGACACACCCACATGCAGGAATTTGCCCTCCTTGAGCAGACCCTGCATCTTCTGGCCAGGCAAACATCACTTCCTCCTCCACTGCAGTAAGTTTTCCCAGCACTTTGCAGGATTTAAATGGTTAATGATGACACACCACACCTTTTGCCAAAAGATGCACCATTAACCATGAGGTAAGCCAAACCAGGAACCTGCTCTGAGTATCGGGGTGGTGACAGAGAGCATTGACTCCTGCACACTCACAGCGCAAATTCCAGCTCATTAGCTGAGAGTCACCGAAGAGCTGAGCACTGGAATGACATTACGTATTTGTTTAAACACTGAACGCTCCAGTTCTCTCAGCCCTCCCAGGAATGAGGGGTCACCTTGAAGAATCTGAAAGTTTCAAGTCAAACAAGGACACTGACATAGCATGAGAGACAAGCTGACATTAAACAATGATGTTGATGTTTCAAATTCCATTCTGTGCCTGGATGGATGACAAAGGCCACAGCAGAACAGATAAGCCTAAATACATCTTCTAAATTTGTGCATCCCTAAAGCTTTATGAATTTTGCATATATATAACCAAGGCACCTGGCTTCCATGGGAGGATACAAGTCCTGGGCCCAAATACTTGATGGGAATGCTATATCAAATCTAGATACGAAACTCAAAGTCACACGCCTCACCTTTTCAATCATCAATGGTTCTAACTCTTCTCTAATAAAAGCAGAATAAATACTGTAAAGAGCCAGAGAGGGGCTGCACAGTACTGGTGAATTGTTCCATGCCAGTCCTGAAGAACATGTCTTCCTATCCAGTCCAGTCCAGACTTTTAAGTAACTGAATATTCATTCCAAATTTTGGCCATTTGGTGTCTTACCACCTGGGAGATCTTCGAGCAGGAACAAAGGAAGATGAATATCTTTATCTTTATTGACAAGTAATCTTATCTAATCCCTCATGGGGATTGCCAGCCAAGAGACCAAAATACAAACCAACATGGGGGCAAAACTGTGCACTGAGATGTTTTGTTGATCAGTACTTTTCTCCCCTGTTCAGAGGCTGGCTGAGCACTGGTTTCAGGATTTCCTACAACCAAAGGAGTGGGTAATGCTCAGTCTCTGGGTGGTACAAAGGGACCAGCAGGGCACATGCTTGGGTGGAGACTGGTTGGAGACAGACTGATGGGTTATCAGCTCTGAGTCAATGCTGAGTGTTATCAGTGTTTATCTGTTTGCTGTAGAGATACAAGTGCACTGCTGGAGTTACCTGTCAGATAAATATAACTATGAACCACCACCAAGAGTTCTCCCCTTATCAGCCCTGAGTTCTGCAGACAGGGCAGCCCTGGGCACTCACTGCAGCTGCTGCTTCTTCTGCCATTCGTCCCACTGCAGGGAAGTGATTTGGTTTAGATTCCTCTTTTCTTCCCTCATTGTGTGTTGTCACTCACTGATACCTACTTCTCACTCCCCATCTCTACAATCACAACTGCTTTGTAAGTCACTACTGCACACAACATTTCCCAGAACTTCCATCACCATGGGATTCTATCTAAGTTCTAGTTTCCTCCCTTCAGATTGAATGATTACTCTCTTGATGCTAAGTCCATCTTCCATCACCATTCTTAAACTGTTCTTCTCCTTTTCAAGCACTCACAGAATAAGAGAATAACTGAGACTGGAAGGAGTTTTGGAGACAGTCTGGTCCATGTCCCCTGGTCACAGGAGGATCAACTACAACAGGGTTAATGTCCATTTGAGGATAATGTCCATTTGAGTTTTGAGTATCTCCAAAGATGGAGGAGCCACAACCATGCTGGACAACCTGATGCAGTGTTGGACCAACCTCAAAGTAAAATTGCTTCTTCTTATGTTTAAGTGGAATTTCCAGTATTTTAGTCTGTGTCCCTTGCCTCATCTTTTCACTGGGGACCTTTGAGAAGAGTCTGGCTCCATCTTTACAGCTCCCATCGGGTATCAATATCCACCACAGCAGCACTGTGGGCTCTATGGGGACAGAAACAGCTCTAGAGTGAAGATGCCACTTTGGCAAAGGTAAGCTATTTAAATTCATTTAAATCCATATGGCAGACACCATCTCACATTTGCTGTGTCTCTGCCCATTCACACTAACCAGGTTTTTCTCCACTCCTTTTCCCTTAAGCCTGCTTGGCATAGAAAGTATACAAGTTTAAATATTGGTGTCTGGCAAAGGATGCTTCTCTTACCCACAGATCCTCCCCTCAACTCTGACAAGCAGGTCACTAAAATTCAAGTGCAAATGCCCCAGGCCTTCCTTCAAATGTTCACAGATTTTATTCCCACATTCACATTAGTTTTATTCATATGTACTTATTCTACATCTGCTGGCTGGAAGTTGTAAGTGTGTTACAGATGAGACTGCTACACCACACCAAGATTTAACAGCAAGCTACTGAGTCACTGAAACCTGAGTACATTTGATTAATCATTTGCTCACTGAACAACAAACAACACTGAAACCCTTTGCATAAAGGATGGACTTATACAACAGCTTCTAAAGCAGGTCTGATTCCTCTGCAGCATCCATTTACACTTTGTCAAACACTTCCAAACTTCAGCTCATTTGGATGCATTAAGTGTTCCACCGATTCTCAGCTCTAAACACCTCACCTTTGAACAATTCCCTTCTGGGAAAATTCAGCTGGTACTCAGAGCCCTGCAAGGAGAAAAGAGACTACAGCAAGCAGAAAGAGACCAAAATACATATTTAAATATAGAAATGAGCAAGGAAGATGAAGCAAAGTCCACTCACCTTTCCTTTGATTGTCTCTAGTATTTGTTAATGGCTTCAGTTCTCCCAGGTAGCCTGTTCAGGCACACTTAATTGAATGTGGAAAGTTTTATTTGGGAATGCACTTAAGATTCTGGCTGATTAAAGCATCCTTATTTTGTGAGATTTATATTATTATTTAGTATATAAAAATAACCAATAAAGACGGTAAGATATTCCTTTTTCACTCATCACACCCTTCAATCAGCAACTAAAGAGTTTAACAACTGCATACCTACAGAGAGGCTCTAAAGCGAAGCGCCTAATTAAGTGCTCTGGAGATAAAAAACAAACCCAAACCACCCTGGAAGTAGCAAGACTCCCACAGCACTTCTTCCACAGAGCTGCTTTGTGCTTCACAGGGACAAAAATCTGTGGCAAGGTTTTCTGAGCTATTTGCAAATGTTGAATGTGAAATTCCCTTTCAACACTAAAATTGCAGTGTCTGAAATCCAGGTTCCCATCACTCTCCTCCCTCCAAAGCTGTGGCAGTCCTGAGGGAATCCTCTGTTGCCTTTCAGTCATTTTTGGGCAGCACAAGAAAAAAAGGGCAAACCCAATTCCCATTCTCTATCCCATTAGGTAGTACAATGACAAGACACTGGATGAGGAAGCAGCACCACTGACAATAAACTGAGTTAAGACAAAGCAGCATTTTGGCTCCCTCACTGAAGGGCTTTTCATTTGATTGACCTGCCCACAGCAAAAACATTACATGACATGCAAATGGTGGGATTTACATTCTCCTCAGTTTAGTTTCTTGGACATTAATATTGGATTAGTGACAGGGATCTGGGATGCAATTGGGAGGAAGGCACCAGCTCGCTTGCTCACCAAACCCCGTCCAGCAGATGCATCGCTGCTGTAAAATAGACCTTAAAGAAAAAGGCTGATGTTCAAATAAATCACAGGGATCATAAAGAGCCCCATGTTCCCAGTGCCTGGTAGAAGACAGAGTTAAAACACTTCTTTTCATCCTTGGCTCTGGTGTAAGGCCCAGAGGAGTCCATGGCCCTTCACATGGCTGAAATAGTGGTCATTTATCCCTGTTACAAAACCATTACACCAGAATGTATCTTCCAAAACGGTTCCCCTGAGAACCTTGATAGTTCTGGGCTGGAAGCAAACGGCTGCTTTTTGTTCCAGATCTGTCAGGTGGGACACACTTACCAGCACTTGCCTCAAATATCTCTGGCATTAGGCACTATCATGATTTCCTTCCTGAGATGTGCAAACACAGCCATAATCACTAAAATAGGGATTGGGAGAAATACAATGCATTTTTACAACTGTGGAAACACTGCAAGGTTCTTGACACACACAGGTTCCCAAATGCAGCTGGAATATGGGGTGGCATTCACTGAACCAAAGGATGTTGACAGGTAGTAACAGGCTACTGTGTCCCAGGCACAGCTGAGCCACAAGCAAAGCCTAAATCCAAGCAACAAACAGATGCCAGATTTTTCAGAACAAACACATCCAGGCATTGATACCCAGCACTAACAACACCTCCACCTCCAGTGACGTCTACAGAAACATGTGAGATCCAACCCCTTAACACCATGGGCTGTCTCGGCTCACACTCTTTGGTTTGGACCAATTCTTAAGCAAAAATTTAGTCAAATCCATCAGACAGGTTGCATTGGAGGTTCTTGGAGAGCACAACCCCATGTCCCTATCCCTAAAACCATTGCAGAAACTGCGATTTCTCAGCACCCTTTGAAAAAAGCATCAGCTGAGACACCCAGGTGTGAACACTTTGCCCTCACTAGATGCATTTTCAAGTGCAGAATAAGTTTTGAGAGTCCATGAAGGACACATTTTAACGGAATCCCTCAAGGTTTAAATGAAATTAGCACAAAGTTACAGTCCCTGCAGCTTTCCTCGTACTGTTGGTTCTGCTGATTCTTGGCATACTTCGCTTTGCATATGCTAAAAAGTCAAGTACACCAGCAGGTCAGCTCTTGCAGGCAACTTTGCTGAAGAACCATTTACATAAATTCCAAACTCTGATTTTTGTTTGTTCCTGCTTTCTGTTTTCACGCTTCCCTGGCTTGCTGACTCAGTCAAGATCCAGAGGCCTCCGAGAACCGTCGAGAAGGCTGACCTTGCAGCATGATTGGCCCACATCTGAGAGATGCCTCACTTTTAGCATCAGATTTCCAGAGAGAAACTGGTGCATCTACCAATTCCTTCTACTTAGTGGTTGCTTCTTATTCATGATCTTCCTTGAACAGATGTCATGTTCCTTTTTGAAGTGTTATTAATTGACAAGGTTTTGTCGTGCTGTAGCTTAATTTCATTCTCTAAATCCAGCCTATTTGACAAAATGACAGCCTATTAAACCACACTAAACACATTTGGATGTTTTGTGACTATCTTCTCATGAGACTTCGTCAATCATGTTTTCAGACTTGATGATCAGCACCCCTCCCAGGGATTTCCAGCTCAAAATCTATTACATAGGGTTGAGATTAGTACTCTAATTTGACTTATCTGAATTGCAAATGCAGTGTTTTGTGTAGCCTGAGAACTTTATGCATTTAAAAGAAATGTCAACACTTCAAAAGACTAATTCAGCACCTGGTAGTGTAAGACATTTCCCATCTTCCCACTATTTGCACATGACTTAGAACATAATGGTCCTTTTCCTAGCCTTTATGCACAACCCAGGAGGCCGCAGACTGTGTGGCCACTGAGGAAGCACTTACACTTCCCAAGGAGTGACTGATGCTTTTGGATCAGCAGGCAATCAGGAGCTCAATCAAAGAAAGGCTCAAATCCATACTTCTGCATCTGAACAGAAGCCAGAGCCTGAATAACACATTCTCTCTCTCCTGCACCCTGTTTTTCAGGACAATATGCACAACCCTCAGGAACTACCCTGCTAATAGAAAGTTTAGATTTGTTTCCAGGCCTCCTAATGAGCCTAAACCTGGGATGAACCAATTGTTTTCTCTGTGAGGCATCATTAACCAAACTCTCCTAAAGCATTGTGCTTCCTCCCAAGGCATGAGCTTCAAGAGCACCATCCATATTGTGTTCAGCCTCACTTATATGCTAAACACGTGTCAGTTTACAGCCTTCAAAAATGGTAGCATCTCTCCAGACCCATCTCTGAACCCCAGGGGATCATGAAGGCACACATCCTACACCAGCACCTTGGCACCCTCTCTGTACCCTCAATACACAGCCAGTTGGGAGGCTTATTTCCAAAACAGCAGGACCACCCAGGCACTGCAGCAGTGACTTGCTTTGTCTTCTGAACTCATTTGACCAAGCCAGACATCCCCCTGTGGAAGCCCAGCATGCACCCATCAGGACCCCACATCAGGAATGATTTGTGCTCCTCAGGCCACAACACTGCTGCAGGGATCCTGTTAGGCAGATAGGAAATTTTACAATTGCTTTATATTTTAACATTTGCTCAGAAGCTTACATGCAGCACTACTGTGGTTTTTTTCTTTATTTTTTTCACACCAACTGATTAAATCCCAGTCTACTTAAGGAGCATTTTCCCTTTCTTCCATTCCTTCGATGTTTTAAACAAGGCTGAGCTTAAGATACTGTAATAATTATTTATAAAACATAATGCTAAAGCATTATAGAGACTTCTACTTACACAGAGTTGAAGAAATAAGACATTTTTTTGTGTTCCATCAGCATGCCCTGGGGTTAGGCCTATGCTGCAGCATGACAAGTACAATATACATTTTAACAGACAACACGAAGAAGGAATGTCCAAGACACACACAGCCTGGAAATAAAACAAACATGCCTTCTTCCCTCTACCTCCTCAGCAAGTAAGTGAGGTAACTTTCTGAGGCCCAGGTGAGATTTCCTGCTCAGGCACAACAATCACAGGACAGGTGGGATGTTACAGCAGGCATTGCTTCCACACCATCCATTAACTGACACAGCAGATTAACTTTCCTACTCTTCAACCTAGAGACTATAAATTCACTCTTCAACCTAGAGACTATAAATTGAGCTTTCTGCAAAAAAAAATAGGACAAACCTGTAAAGGTCTTTGGCCTGCAAAAATCTTCCATGCACCATGCTGTTGTCTCTAAGCATTTCCATAATCCAATGAAACAGCACCAAATGTGTGTTGATGTAGGGTCTGACTCAATTCCCACAAAGACACACAAAAGGTTCCCACAGATTTCCAAAGAAGGAGCTGAATCAGAACCACAATCACAGACCCTGTGATAACAGTTTCAACATCTTCCAGTAACCCAGATAAGAAATAGCTCTCTGAAACAGGACAGGCAATTAGAGGGGGCCCTCGCTGAGACCCTGTGCAAATTAGCATTGAGCTTTGAGCCTGTCTCTTGATGCTCTCCCAGCACAAACCTCTGTCCATCTGCTCTAGAAAATGCCTGAGCTCTGAGAAGCAGGTCTGACATTTCAGTGCAAGTCACTGCCCTCATTCCACTGAACTGGAATCACAGCCTCTGCAGCAGCACAGGGGAGTGCAGGTGAGTTCTGACACTCAGCCATGGAAACATCTCTTCTTTCAGCATCCACAACGTTTGATTCGGATATTGCGTGATTTCAGACCAATGAATGACCTAAAAGGAAGTGGCAGAGGGCAGGAGGCACCTTTATGGACACACAGCTGCTCATAGCTGGGGTGACTTGAGAAGTTTGAATAGGACATGGTGCCAGACTGACCCCACCTGGGGAAGGTGGGACGTGGGGGGTGCATCTTGGTTGCTCTCAGGTCCCAGAAGGGAGAGCAAAACCATTCCTGTTCCTGACCCTCTGCAGATGGGAAATGCAGAGTGTGGTAGGGATATTCCTTATGATAGTTATTTGAAGTTCATTTTTGTCAGCACAGGAATAAGCTTTCCGAGTCAGTTTGGAACTGTGCTGTGTCTCTCTCCTGGCAGCCATCACCAGCTGTGTTTTCAATAACTCTTCCCAAATGCTTCACAGATACACGGACACAGATACTGGATGGAAAAAAACCAACACTGAGCAGAAAATACACCACTTCAATTTCTGATAACACCTTTGAAAAGCTGCCTCCTCTCATAGATTGGCTTTTTTGGGTCTGATGCTCTGAGAACACCTTAATCTGGTTTTCATTTATAGTTTCCCTTGGAAGAGTGACAGGTACAAAGGGACAAGGTAGGAATATAAAACGACTGGCAGACAAACACATGACAGTAATTCTGCACTCTACAACTATTTCACTTATATAAATCTTTTCCCAATGCTGTCCTAGGTTAGCAAAATCTGAGGGAACAGTGAGGACTCAAGAGTTCAAATCATTGCACTTGTCTGTGCAAGAGAAGATGTTCTTACAGCAAAACAGTTTCCCACCCAGTATTTGGAATCAGCCGTGCTGAAGATGATAGCAGACTTGACAGATGCCCAGAATACCTTAAGACCAGCTCAGTCAGTGCTCCATTATTAAAGGAATAAGCAATAAATTTAAGCAAAAAACTTTTCCTTCAGTACACCTCATATAAGCCACATGAAAAGAAGTGAGAGAGTAAAACTTATAAGAGCACTGGGAACAGCACTTGGAAGGAACAGCAGGTGCCTTCTTGCTGGTTAGGGGTCAAAGAAATGGTGCCTTTCAATTTCCACATGGTGCTGATGCTGGGATGGACTCGATGATCTCAGAGGTCTTTTCCAGCCTTAACAACTCTATAATTCTAAGAGGGGCTGTGGGAATTCTCTCTCTTTAAACTACCTCATTTCAGACATACAGGAGAGGGACAGTGAGGCAGAATCAGTGCATATAGCATTCCACTCTGCAGTGTAAAGCAGAGATGAGAGCCCTCATCCTTTCCCTCTCTGCTGGGACTCCTGAGCCACCAAAGCCCAGCACAGCACCTCCTTCACCTGGCACCTGCTGACCCCAGTGCCCCTGGCACAGCAGCTCCACTGCGGGGAGGAGTGAGCTCTGAGAGCTGGAAGGAGATGCACAGATACCACATCTCACTTTAGAGAGCAGAGGCAGAGCAGGAGGAGGCTGCAGGTACCTTGTGGGGCAGGGGGGCACTAGGGCAGCACAAAGGGCCAGAACTGCAGCTCGGAGTGATTCGGGAGCTGACACCACCCACACAGAGACCACCAACTCTCATCTGACCTCCTTCTGACAAGAGAGTCCACAGCAGGCAGTATTTTTCCTGAGCTGTCTAGCAAAGGGCAAATGTGCAGAAATCCAAATGTCAACAGCACGTGCTCGTCTGCAGGGCTCCTGTGCCACATCAAAGCTGGCAGAACACAGCATGGCCAACCAAGAGCTTTGGCCATGAACCCCTTCAGTTCGTTCCAGCACCACTTCTGTGACAGCCACAGGGCCTGCCAGGGATTGCCTAGGAGGGAAGGGACTGAATGCACATGCAGCTGAATTCCCAAAGCTGCTGGGAGAATCCCTTTAGCCTTTTTTCTACAAGAGAGTTCTGCTCAAAAATAACAGGCCAGAACAGTAGGATGTAAACATTCCAGTAATTCATGGTGACTTCAAAGACAACACTCAGTCTCCTCCTTACATACAAAACGATGGCTTCGGGATTTTAGTTTTGTTTGTTTCTGTTTTTCAAGCTGTGGATTTATCCTGCACAGTGGAACCACAGGCACAGGAGCTGCAGGTTTTATATTACAACTTCTGCTGGAGCACTTAAGACTAAAGGCTTTTTTTTTTCTCCTGTAGTGAATCATCGTGTGTAGGGGGGCGGTTGGATCATGTTTATGTTTTTTAAAATTAACCCAGCTAACCATTTGTTCCATACTGCACACAACTTGTTGCTTCTCTTTTAGAAACTCCTTGGAAGACAAGGTTTGGAAATAAAAATACATTTGGCAAGTCTGAAAGACAAGACTTGAGCAAGCACTGCAGACTAAATGGAGCTCCACCATGGACTATCTGCTTCCTCTTCCAGAGATGAATCAAAAGAAAGGGAAAAGAAAACAGCACTAGGAGAAATACCTATCCAGAGGTAAATTGCAGTGGGAGCAAAAAGGTTTTATTGTGTCAGCTATATCAAAATTTGAACAGAAGTATTTACCAAGAACTGGAGAATTTAAAAGCACATTCCTGGTTTACCTTGTTAATTCTCTACTTTTCCATTTCCCAACTTTGTAGCAAGTGCAGCTCTGGTGTCTCCCAGCCAACCTACACTACCACAGCCTGCTCTGGCTGGTTATTAGGTACTCTTGGTCTCCCAGCCTGGTGGAGCAGAAGCCTTTGCTCATTTGTAAACCAGCACCCCTTTTACACAGAAATGTGCTTTATTCAAGATATTTACATGGACATGGCAGAATTTTAGAAGACTAGAGAACAGTCTGCAAATTTCCGCCTCCAAGCTCTTTCTTGCTCTAAGATAGTGGTGTCTGCCCACGAGGGAGACGGGTCCTGATGTCCCAGGGGGATGTGCCAAGAGGGGCAGCAAGTCCAGCACCAAACCCCAGGGTTCATCTAAAACAATCTGCCCAAAAAAGCCAGCTGAGAACAGTTATTATGACTAATAGAAGTGGATATCCAAGCAGCCAGAAACAAACTCTCAGCATGTGGCACGATCACTCCTGATAACCAAGTTGCTTCATATTAAGGTGTTCAGAAAGAGAGAAATGGTGCAATTAGGATTACAGATCCTTTCCAATGACATCTTGGAATAAAACCACCTCAAGGTGATCAGCCACCACATGCAATCGAGCACTGTGCTCATCAAAATGCTACCTAGGGAAATAAACTGGTTACTTATTAAATCAGAGTTAATATTGATACAGAGCAAGACAAACATGTATTTAGCTTTTTGTGTGGATGGAAACACATCCTGGTAAAGAAACTCCACGAAGATTGCGTACTTGGTTCATTTCTTTGGGATATGACTCTATACCACACAGGAACCTACTGATTTTTTGTTGATTTATTACAGTTCACGAACCAGCAACCAGCAAGTGTTCTCCCCAAATGCTTGGCAAAAGCCAAAAACAACAGAAGAAAGAGTTTTGCAGGTGAAAGTGCCAGAAGTTGTGCTGGTAGGTGCAGAACTGATTTAAAGTCAGGCTTAAAGGGAGAAAATCACTAAGCAGGTGTTTGTACTTAGGAAATACAAATTAAGATACATACATTCTTTATTGAAGCTTCTATAAATGGAGTTAATCTAGAGATATGTCTAAATATGTACCAACTTTACCTAATTTTAGATTATTGAACAAGTTTGTCAATGATTTCTTAACGGAACTTTTATTTTAGGAAGTGTTATAGAGCAGAAATGTGCAAGTACCAAAGCAGAGGAGGTCTCATGTCTTGTCCTTCTATAGAGAAATTCTGCAGTAACATAAATTATCAAGCCACATTAAAAAGTGAGTTTATCAATATTATCTCATTCTTACTACTTGGGATGATTTTCTTTAGTTAAATTTGTCAGTAGCTATTTTTATCCATGGAAACAGGTGTATTTATGGAATCACTCTGGGATACAGTATTTATTTGGTCTCTTACTTTGATTTGTTTCAAAATTAATTTAAGATCTCATGAACAGTAACCAAACTTTCAAGCAGCAGTTGTCCTGTTTCTATTTTGCTATGTGTGGAATTCGTGCATTGCTGTTTTCTACCACCCCCTATATGCAGTGGAACTACCCCCAAATTTTGGCCTGATTTTCTTTTTCATTGTGAGAGGCTATTATCTAGCTATTTAGTAGGTACCAGCAGATAAGCAATTAATTCTTCATTTATTTGGCAGTCACTATTCCATGTTAAGAAGCCAGAGATACTTGATAATAAATAACTAATGATACTAGAAAAAAGCAGAGCTCTCTAGCAACGGTCTGCATGGCACACATATCCAATTCCTGATTTATCTGCTGATTTTCAGTCACTCTTTTTAACTCAAGCAGAACAAAATAGCATTTAGACAGTATCTTAGATGAGCTGTTCACTGTGCTCCAATCTTTTTGTGCCGGTTTTGGCTGGGACAGAGTTAATTTTCTTCCCAGTAGCTGGTATGGGACCATGTTTTAGCTTTGTGCTGAGAACAGAGTTGATAACACAGGGATGTTTTCATCACTGCTGAGCAAGTGCTTCCACAGAGCCAAGGTATTTTCTGCTCCTCACCCCCCAGTGAAGGGCTGGGGGACACAAGGAATTTGAAGGCCACAGCTGACTCCCACTGACCCCAGGGATATCCCAGACCACAGGGCATCCTGCTCAGCAGATGAAGTTGTGGGAAGACAGCAGGACAAATAAGAATGAACATGTCCCTTTCTGTAAATCTTTTTGCACAATAATCTAGTCATTGACTCAAACAACAGCATTTTTCATGGCTTCCTTTAGGTGTTCAAATTTTAGCCAGGAACCAACACACTGCCCAAAGACCTTTACAAACTGGGTGCCTTCAGAGTTCACCAGCTCTGTGGCTGCTTTCAGCCTTTGTTAAGCTGTCTCTTTCCATCTGCACTCCAAATTTGAGCGGTGTGGCTGTGCATTCTATTTAATTACACACTGACAGCATGCATGAGGCACTAGACATTGTCAAAATCTGAAGAAAGGCAATCCCTGAAGACAGTCTCCTATTCCTCCTGAATGGCTACTGTTTCTCACCTAATTCAGGATTTTTGGTGCTGCCACATAAAGGAGTTCTCTAATGGGCTCAGCCTGTGTCAGCTTGCCCCTTCCAGCCCTGTGTTCTCATGTCAACTTGGATGTGAGCACTTCTCTACTCACAGTAGTGTTACTACTGCTTTTATTTGTGCCAGCAAAGAGTTTTTGGTATTTCAGCTCCCTGCCCTCCTTCCCAACAAACACATGTACTGTCTTAAAAGGAAAAAATAATGTTGAGAGAAAAGGCAACATTTTACTCATCAAATGAATCCTAGACAACAAAGATCAAGAAAAATATCTGCATGAAAAAAAAAAGCTGCATCAGCTCTTCTCTGAACCTTTTAGCACGTCAGGAATTCACCTTGTTCAATGTGGCATGTCTTCCCAATTAGAGATCAGGCCTCCAACACAGACACCAGAGTAGGAGGGATAACATGGGAAACGGGATTGGTCTTAGGACCTTGCTCAGCTGCTGCAGCCACTGGGTATAAAACATCCTTACAGCAGCTGCAACATTTTCCATCACCTCTTGGAGTCAGTAACAGGAGCTGGGCATGAGAACTCTGCATTAATAACTAAGTCTTCTGGTGGAGTTGAGGATCACAGGAAAATCAGGACAGGGGATTTTTCTAAGAAATAGGGTGGTTTTTGTCAAGATGGTCGTTGGGGTCCAGAGTTAGTACTGATGCAAATCCAGGTCTGGCTATTTTGATCTTGTCTCTCTTATGACTTCCAAAACATCAGGGTTTGGTTTCCAAACATAATCCAGCTTTATAAGCATTATTTTCCCTATCTTTGGCTAACAGTATGCTACTGCCACTCTGACCCCCTGTGTACAAATAACCATATATTAATCCCTGAACTACTTCAGCTAGTAAGCCCCAAATCCTTAAACTGAAATTCAACTCTGAAAACATCAGTCCAGTTCCAGTGTTCCCCTGCTTCCAGATGTGGGACCCAGCCCACTGCAGGGAGATCAATGAGAACCTAAGCATGAATATATGTCTGTAACACAAGAAATGTTTATAAGAAGGACATTGGTTCTCTCTAAAATGCTTCTCTCTTTAGGCTCTGATCACAGGTGCTTTTGCAGAATGTTATGAGAAACATTTAAAGAAAAAAATTAAAGAGAAAACAAAAAAACCCTTTTTTATTTTAGATGAGAGACATTCTTTTTCTGGAAAAGGTGCTTCCTGGCCAAGGGAAAACCAGAACAATTTACTGAGTTAAAGGCTTCCAAATTTGGCCACATGCATTTTGCTCTAGAACTGCAGCAACAACCAATCCTGGTGAAAGCCAGACTGACATGAGTGCCACTGCCTGCTTTAGCTGGAAACTCTCTTTTTTCAAAAACTGAAGAGCATGTAGGTGGGCAGGATGGAGCTGGGTGGAGAGGTTTAGTCCCTGGTTGTCATTTTTTAGGTGTGACCACAATGCTGCAATCTCTGGAACGCAGCTGGACAGAAAGGATGAGGAATGCCCCTGCCTCCTTTGGGGAAATCAGTCTGATGATGCCAGGAGCTGTGATTTGTCTCTACAGGAATGTTGCCACCTGCAGCAATTAAATCTCTGCTATATTATGATTTAAACAGGAGGATATTTCCCCCCAGAAACTGCCAGATCACTGTTTCCTCCAAATGCCTCTGACAGACAAGAAAATTAATGCAGAGAGGAGTCCTCAGAATGGGGCACTGCAGCTGTCCTGGGAGCAGGGGAGGGATGCAGAGCTCGGCAGAATTAAGTGAGCCTGACAACTCCATCACCAATTCCCCAGACAAATCCATCGACAAGTGCTAAAGGAGCTGAAACTGCATCTGATCTCCATGTCATCATTCCCTTTCTCTGCCCTGGTGGACAGAAACCAAAGTGCATCTGTAAAACCACTGCAGGATGCATTTTGTTATTCCACATACCACAAGCAGACTTCCCAACAAACTCCAGTGGCTTCAGTTACATATCAGAAGACAAGAGAACCACTGTGTAGCCATGGGTTCCTTTTCCCAAGACTTCTGTAAAGCCTTTTAAAGCTTCTTTAGGATCTCCCTCAAAACAAAGCCCTTATGTCAACAGAAACCCCTGCTTAGATACGCTTCATCTGTTATGTTTTATGAATATGCACGATCAAAGGGTGACAGCTTCCACAGTTAAGCAAACACAGTTACACAGAGCACACTTCTCCCACAAAAGGTCAGATAATAAAACATGCTAAATGTTAAATACACACGAGAGGGACACGTTCCCCTTGAGCACATTGGGATGGGGAGTTATTTAGGAATATATTGTCCATCTTTTCAGGACACCTTGCAAAGTGTCTTTGCAAAGACCTTACCTGTTCAGTGATGAAGGAGCTTGAAAAAGTGACAGCTGACCAAAAGAAGATCCCACAGCTGAGTATGATCTTTCTGTTGAACCGGTCCCCAAGGTAACCAAAGATCGGTGCCGCGACCATGAAACTACAGATAAAAACTGCAAAGGAGAGAAAAAGGAAAGGAACGTTTAATAAACATCAGACCAAGAACAGGAAAACTAATTTTCTGCAAGCCAAGTCCTCTAGAGAGCAGCTCCATTTAATTAGACATTCTGCAGCCCTGCCTTACAGAGCTGTGGAGGCTGATAGGCCTTCTCTAGTCAGTGTTTCCTTAATCAAACAGATTTTTCATTCCCAGAGAAATTTCCGACCAGTGAACTCTTATTACTTGAAAGCACCAGCCCCTCAGTCAGCTGAACTCAGATCTGGGGATGGGCAAAACCAGGACAGAATAAATTAAGAGCTTCTGCTTAAATGTTACTGAGATGGTGGAGGTTGGAAGGAGTTTCAAGCAAACAGAAAACAAGCCAAGGGCTCCTTGTTGGCTCTTGCAGCAGAGACCTGAGAGAAATGGGCCACAGAAGCCGAGGTTCTTTCATCCTTCCTAGCATCCTTCCTATTTTAAAGGAATTATGAAACAGTGAGGAAAACCAGTAAACACCACTATCATCCCACTGACACCAGCCCTGTCTCCTCACTAGGTCCTTTCACCATCATTAAACTTGTATTTAAACCCATCACTGAGCAACAGCTTCACTAGAACAAATAGTTTTAACCTAAAAAGTCCAAACAGGCCAGGATTGTCCTCATCTGAAAGACTTCAAGTTCACCCTTTGTTCCCTCCAAAACCCCCAAAGCATGAACCTAAGTCCTTCTGTCATGTAGGAATGAGGCTCTTGACAGAGTAACCTCTGCAAAATCACCTCGATTCAGAGTTCACTCCTCCACCCATCTCAAAACAATCTGGCGTGTGACCCCCCTGAGAACACCTGAAATGGGGCATTCCCACCATATTCCTGATTAATTTGGATCTTGGCAGAAAATAGCATGTTTTAAGCTGATTTATACTTGGCTTTTGTCTGTCCACATCAGAGATTTAGATATGGGCAATTACATGGATTTTATTGGTGTGTAGTATGAACTCTGACTTTAACTGGCTGTCCTGTATTCAGCAAATCCAGAAGGATTTGGGTGGGACACCAGAACACCCGGAGGTCTCTCTTTAGTCACACAGTTCTGGCACTCATTTGTTGTCAGGTAGGTCTTGGAGGGCACTGTGGGCTTTTGGCATAGCCTAAGCCCAGCTGTCCACTTCTAATTGCATAAAATGGGGGGGGGGGGGGGGGGGAGATAGGGTAAAAAAAAAAAACACAAGAGGAG
>VZTH01005178.1:137313-195764 GCA_013397815.1 Aleadryas rufinucha
AAAGACAGGAGCAGAGGACACCCCCCCTTTGGGTGGAATATGCATATAAAATTAAAATGATTAAGACCCAAATCATGAATTTTTCATGGATGATGACATACAATAGTTCAAAAATGTGCAGAATGCTGAACTATGACTAAATGTCTTTTCTTTTTCCAGTATATTAAGATGTCAGAGCTTCTTTACAAATAATACATATCCATTTGCATCTATGTTTTGTGAGCCATGTGAGTGTATGTGTGTTTTGCACTGCGATATTCGATCTAAATTGCAGAATTACTCTTTTTATATTTAGAGTAAAATAAATCAAGGTAATAGAGAAATGTTAAGGCCTGAAATGCAGCACATGCAACATTCTATCACACATACTTCAACAGTAATGCTATGAACAGTTTTGTTGTTTAGCTCACACATAAACCCTAATGATAGAACTCAGTCCCTGCATCTGTCCCAAAATCCTTGTGCAAACAAAACCTGTTGAATAAAACTATGGGCAGTGTTTTCACCTCTGTTTTACAGAGAAACTAGACCAGAAGTGGCTCACAAATCTCTGCTCAGCAAGGGCACATCTGCACTGGCCCCACTCCAGCAAGGCACTTAAGCACATGCTTATATTAGACACTTTAGAGTCATCAATTCCGTGATTAACTGCTTTCCTGAATTAACACCAAGGGCTCGGCACCTTGCAACGCTGGTGCAACAACCTGGCACGAGGGATATGTGGCTGTTCATCGGGAATGAGAAGCAGAAAATGACTGTGACTCGTCCAGACCAGTGTGACCACTGCAATTTGATCTTTCTCTTGGAAGGACACTGCAATTCATTCATCTCAGAATCCCATATTCTGCTATTTTTATCATGTAAAAAGATACAAAACTGAAAAAGCTTCCAAGGGAAAATTAGAAACATCCAAGTCAGCATCCCACCATTTCAAATATCAAATAACGTGGTTAATTCAACTTCGAGATGTGCAGGGTGTGATCCAAAACTCCCATTAATCAGTGGGATTATTAGCTTCAATGACCTCTGGATCATAAATGAAAAGTCTAATTCTGGAATTTGGGCAAAATGCACAAAGCTCCTCTTTCAAATAAAGCAAACAAAAAGATTGTCCAATGACTTTCCGACAACATACGTCCTGCTGCTACTGAAATCCCTTTGGAGGATTTATTTTTGGAAGACTCTGAGCTGTGAGCTTTGTCAGTGGTAAGCAGCTGACTTGACAGCTCCACAAGGTGTAAAACGAAAGGACAACAGAGCCAAATAAATAACAGGTAATGGAACACAGCTGTCACAAGAATAAATGCCATTAATATCAGAGTATTTATGACCCAAATATGCATCAGAGCATTGATTGACTCAAATAAATACAGAGTATGATGGCTGTGTGGTCTGTCAAAAGGATTTGCCTGTTACAGGCATTTCCCATGAATCAATTTTTGCAATTACTCCTGCCAGTGACAGCCGAGACTCCTGAACCCCAGCCTGGGCTGGCAGAACAGAGGTGAATAAAAGTAGGGCACATTGCCAGGTAGGATGGAAACCTGAGTTACTCTAGACCAGGAGCTGAGCTTCTGGGACAACTAAACACCACAAAGGAGAGACCTCATCGAGAAGACACAAAACTGCAGCATGTCCAGTTGGAGAGAAGGGCAGCAGAAACATGTTTAATTTGTAGGCAAGAGGGCTGAGCATAAGGCAGAGGGTTGCATCCCAGTAAAGGAGCCTGGCATTTGTGCCAGCCTCTTCCTCTTTGGCTTCTCTCCCCTCTTCCACAGCATTTTCTGTTCCTTGCACTCACCCACTCCCAAATTAATAAAATGGAAGTGACACCACAGCAGCTGCTGCTTCAGCTCAACCACAGCCACAAATCTTTTTTATTACGGCAGCAGTGGGACAGAGGCTGGCATTGCACTTTCCTCTTCCCAATCAACAGCTCCGCTTCCCATTTTCACTTAGAGACATCTCAGAATATTGCCAGCTCTTGAAGAGATGCAGAGTGCAAGTCAGGGCAGAGTTAGAAACCCACTGGGATTTAAGACGAGCTACTGTGAAGGCAGTGCTGGCATCGGGAGCAGCTGTGGGCAGGTAGAGCTCTGGCAGTCCCACTATGGATGTGTACAGCTAATTTTTCCTGGTAAATGACTTCCAGCAGTGCCAGCAAAAGTG
The DNA here is from genome assembly GCA_013397815.1 of Aleadryas rufinucha. NCBI lineage: Eukaryota > Metazoa > Chordata > Aves > Passeriformes > Aleadryas > Aleadryas rufinucha. The sequence goes on from VZTH01005178.1 coordinate 139,483, forward strand.
GCTCAGTCCCAGCACAGGGTGGAGCTGAGATCCATTTCTGCAGGAGCAAATTATCATGTGAGCAAAGGATGAATAAACAGACACATAATGAATGCCATCGAGAAGGGAGGTTCTTTTAAGTGCAGGTATTTTCAAAAGGAGAACCCATTTGTCTTTATTCCTCCCTTTGTGGCTTAGCTGCTGAAGTGCCAGCTGTGGTGAGCAGGCAGGAAGAGTGTCATTGCCCAAACAGGATGGCTTGGTGGCTATTTCTGCCTCTGGATGCCTGTCCCACCCTGTACAGGTGCACAAGCACCTTCTCAGCCAGCACTGCCAAGCTTTTACTGTGCATGGCTGGAATTACAACAATGTGCAGCATAAAAACTCCTACACGTCCCACCCAAACACCCATCAGGGAAGGAAATCATCCTCCCCAGCCTCTATTGCTGCTGCCTGCACTGCAGCTTCAGTCCTACTTCAGGATTACAGTCAGGGAGCTGCTATTCAGACCACACCTTCCCCTCTCAAGAGCTGCCCTGTGTACCCAGGGGAAAAGTAAACCCCCCAACAGTGGAAGCAAAGGAGATGAGAGGAGAGGAAGGAACTGTAGACTTTATACTTAACAGTCACAAAAAGCTCCTGCCTACTGGAACTAGACACCATCACTCTTATTTTTCTCTTCTTTCTCTCCAAACAAAAATTTACCAGCTTGACTCCACAGCTGTTCCCTGAAAAGGCTCTGACCCAACAGCTCTCCACCCTGTGATTCCAGTGACACTGCTGCCTCCATCTCACTTACTCTTTAGTGGACTTTTCCTTTAGTGGACTTATCAACCCATTTATAACCTCAGAGAGGGGCTTCTCCTGCCAGCAGGTCATCCACAGAGTGGACTCAAGAAGGAAGAGAGCCAGTCACAGAGGAACACACAGAGGCTGCCATTCCTCAGTACCTAGAAGGTTGAGCAGATCATAGGCACCTCTGAAAAAAGGTCCCTTCTTTTGGTTTTGACTTCAAGTACATAAGGCTTATTTTCTCCTATCAGGAATAATGCTAGGAAGGTTTAGGGTCAGGTAAAAATAGCTTTCTCTACACAAGGATGCTCAGCAAAAAAAACCTAGTGGGTATCTTTGAGCTTTGAGTCAGCACACATCATGTGTACACATCTAATTGAGTGCTGACAGTGACCCTGGTTCTGTGGAAGGCAAATCCAGCCAGCCTCTGCCTCAGGGGACTGGCATCCACTGAGACACTGCTGAGAACTGGGTGCTGAGAGGTTGGTAACATCTTCCCAACAACAAATTCCCAAACAATGAGAACACCTAAACAGGCAGCTTGCCCTGGATGGGATATTTAACGGGTGTGTACAAGTACAACCCTGGGATTTGCTCGAGCCACTTCTACCCCAGGGACTTTCAGTCATGAGTGCATGTGTTTCTCAAGCTGCTTGTGGCACCAGTTACTATCTACCTGCAGTAGTGAATAAAGACTCTCCAACAGCCCAACCAGCTCCTCTACTCCAGAGATGTGTTTTTGCAATGCTTCTCTCTTTTAATTTTCATTTTCTCTATAGTTTTATGCTGTAATAATACTGCTCAGCACATACAACATAGAACATTTAATCACAGTGAGGCATGGGACAATTTAGAAAGAAAGTTAAACATTAATTTCTACTTTAGGGCTAGGGAAATTAAGACACAGGAAAGTGACCTGCCCATGATGAACTACAGACATCTGGAATCCACACAAGTGTTCCAGCTTCAGCAGTGTCCTGTTTATAGGACCATCTCTATGCTGAAGAGATTTCTGAAGGTCTAAACCCACAATTTAAAGTGATTTTTTTTTTTTTTTTTCAGCACCATTCAAGCCAAGAAAGAAGAAAGATCCTTTCCTGCTACTTCCCCATTGAACCTGAACTGTGCCACAGTTCAGGCACAACGTGGTGATGGTCAAGCATTGGAACCAGTTGCCCAGGGCAGCAGTGGAATCACCATCCCTGGAAGTGTTCAAAAACTGTGTAGTTGTGGCATTGAGGGACATGGATTAGTGGTGGAGTTGGCAGTGCTGGATTAATGGTTGGACCTGATGATCTTAGAGGTCTTCAACCTTACTGGTTGTATGATGTGACCAAGGTAAAATTGATACCCAATGGTGGGGCAGTCCAAGGCCCTGGGAATCTCAGCAACATGATTTAAAACATTCACCCTTTGAAGGAGGATGAATTAATACAATACAATTGATTTTAGAAAATATCACCCTGAAAATCATCCCATCCCTGTGACAAACTTTACTGTAGGTACTCTGTTAGATCCCTCTGCACACGGGCTTTGTTTTACTTCATTGCTAATTCAACAGCCAACAGATGGATCGTGTAACTGCGCTTTGCCGGCTGCAAAACACGAGATCGCCGGGTTCCAGACTCTCATGCAGACGAGAAGTTTCTGACAAGTGTGAGGAGCTCTGAAACACACCATCAGTTCCATATGTCATGCAAAGCTGTCACACACTGACAATGTTGAACACAGGAGCATTAAAAAAAACCCCAAAACCTTGAGAATGCACCAAATCAATTGGAGTAAGGTATACGAAGGTTTGGGTTGGATGTGGTCTGAAATGTTCTCCTAGAACAGACCACAGGACAAAACAGAGAATTTCATAAATGCCTCATTGTGTGCTTGCATCCTCAGCAAACTGAGGTTCAGTAAGGCAAAGTGAAAAGTCCTGCACTTCAGTCACAACAACCCAAGGCAGTGCCACAGGCTGGGGACAGAGTGGTTAGAAAGCTGCCCAGTGGGAAAGGATCTGGGTGTGCTGGTCAGCAGGGGCTGAACATGAGCCTAGGTGTGCCCAGGTGGCCAAGAGGCCAATGGCATCCTGGCTTGTGTCAGGAAAAGTGTGGCCAGAAGGACCAGGGACACCAGTGCCCCCGTACTGGGCATGGGTGAGGCCATACCTCGAGCACTGCATCCAGTTCTGGATGCAAGAACAACACTGAGGGGCTGGAGCATGTCCAGCAAAGGGCAGCAGAGCTGGGGAAGGGTCGGGAGCACAAGGATGATGAGAAGCAGCTGAGGGAGCTGGTGGGGCTCAGCCTGGAGAAAAGGAGGCTCGGGGGGGACCTTCTGGTTCTCCACAACTCCCTGAAAGGAGGGGGCAGCCAGGTGGGGGTTGGGCTCTGCTCCCAGGGAACAAGGTACAGACATGAAGAAACAGCCCCAAGCCATGCCAGGGAAGACTCAGGTTGGACTTCAGGAGGAATTTCTTCACTGAAAGGGTGGTCAGGCTTTGGAAGGGGCTTCTCAGGGAGGTGGAGGAGTCCCCATCCCTGTAGGTGTTCAAGGATCAACTGGACGTGGCACTCAGTGCTCTGGGCTGGGTGACAAGGTGGGAATGGGTCAAAAGTTGGAAAGAGAGCATAAGTGTTTTAAAGGTGTGGCCCTAACTACTCACACAGTCTGTGTTTTCCAGTGTGTCTCTGTTTCACAGGACACTCTAGGTCATGTTTCCCTCACTGCAGATGCCACTCATCAGTATTCAAGCTCCAATCTTGTCTTCTCCATAGGGAGCATGTTGCACCATGAGGTGCCAGTTTTTTCCTTAGCACAAACTGATACAAAATGTAAACAACATGTTTAGGATGAGTATGTGCACACACAGCTGACACACACATTTACATCGAGAAGGAGGCTGCTCTACAATACCACTCGGTTCCATTTGCTGTGACAGGGTCAGAACCTGGTTACAAAAACACCACTTATGAAGCCAGACAAGGCCTGAACACAGCTTGCCTGGCAAGTTCACAATTCATTCAACAACACACAAGATGCAGTGCTTGGAAGAATTCAGTACTGATAATTCCACCCCTTTTCCTCACTGCAGAAACCAGACTCTTCCAAGGGTTAGCCCCTATATTCCCAGCAAAGGATATCCTGAAGCTTGCTTTGTTCACCTTAACTAACAAGAATTATTGCTTCAGTGGGAATTGCTGGGAAGTCCCCACCTTGGGAACAGAAAATGAGATAAGAATATCCAGAAACGCAGCACTCAATTTTTTAACTGTTTTTTTATTAATTTCCTATAGTATGTCCATTGAAGCTGCACTTAAAAGATTCAGCCATTCATATCTTCCTTTTTGCTCAAGTTATAAGGAGATAGTTACTCACAGTTATCAATTCACAAGCCTTTTATACATCTGAGGTTCAATTCCATCCTGCTGTACTTCAAAATTTTTCTACCTAAGAGTACAGTGGAAAAGCCAGAATTCTGTTGTACTGTTTTATCTCTCTGGATGTCCAGCAAATTTACTTGGAGCAGGAGCTAACTTGCTACAAGATTAAATTTTGAACAGCTGTACACAGACAACATCATTTAAATAGAAAAGAGGAAACCCCCTACTTCTGCTTTTCATTGTGGGAATTACAGTGATCACATTAGCACTGTTTTAAAGGGATTTGGGCAACCTGAACATCAATAAACCAGCTGCTGAGTTCCTAGAGATGTGCTCTGTAAGACAATGCAGCAACCCAAAGGAACGGTTCCATGTCCAGCTCCCAGTCCATCTCTTCCCTTGTGCCTGACCCTGCAGTGATCTGGCTCTGGGAGAGCAGCAGCCATCCAGCCCTGAGGAGCAGCTTTTTTGATGAAATAACAGTGTATTTGCAGAATGTCTTCTGTGGCTATGAGAACACTTGAGGAGGAGCAGACACCACCTCTCCTCATCAATTAAAAAAATAACCTTCACATCGGGGTCAGTTCCACAATCTGGTTCATTCCATGAAGAGGGAAGAGGAGGCTATGGCACAGTTGGGTTTCCATGGCAGTGCCAAACAAAGCCAAGCAGATTATTGCCTAAGACAGCATTAGATCGTGGGCACTTGTCAGCAGAGCCCAAAAAACGCTCTTTTCTGACAGTGTTTAAACTCTGCTTTTGCATTTCTTACTGTTCAGAAGTGATGGATTAAATAAGTCAAGGCCAATTCTGTTTTACAGCCACTTCCACTTGAGTTGTTTTCCTGCAAAATGCTTTCAGTGTGGTTTGATTTAGACTCCTGACCAAAGCTGATGGAAGGACTCCTTGATGCAGTGGGCATTAGAGCTGAGAATTTTGTTTAGATAGAACTGCTTATGACTTCTAATGACAGCAGAGAACAGAACCTCTTTGCCAATAAAAACACTTCTGTACTTGTAGGTTTACTGCATCCCTGTAATATTAAAGGTTATTACTGGGAAAGTCACAGCAGGCATCAAAAAGAATTGCCAAAAGGACAAAACAAGTCCTTTTACAGTAAAACATTAAACATGCTGGAAAAGGAACAACCAGTGTGGGATATAGAGGAGATCTAACACCATGAGTAGCAAGGAAAAGGGGAAAACTGAATCACCTCCTCTCTTAGAAGACTGAGCAGCCAGGTGGCATCAAGTAAGCCTGGCAGCTAAAAAATGCAAATCAAAGGAGACATTTCATTCACAAAACTTAACTAAACACTAGAATTTTATCACAAGAGGCCCCAGGAGCTAAGAGTTTATGTTCTTACAAAACAGGATTGGACAAAACCCTGTAGGAATACTAACTGAAAGGCTGCTAAAGGTAGCTCCTTTTGTTCAGGAAGTCTTCAGCTAGCCAGTTATTTGGTATACTCAGGAACTATCACCATAATCTTGTCCTGTTCATCTTTTTCCTCCCCATATATGTGATCACAACCAAAGACTGGCTAATACACCAAAAGGACCTGTGGTCTGGAAATTAAAACTATTCCCACAGTATTCTGAAAAAAAAAAAAAGGTTAGGAAGACAAAATTGCACCTGCATCATTTCCACAGGCTTGATCAGGTAATAACCTGTTAACATGGTCCTGAGCTGCACCTAAATTATTTCTAAAAGCTGGAACGTGGTTCACAGTTACATTTCTAAAACCACTTGTTACTTTGACTCTGTACATACAAAGTACAGTTATGAAGTGCACAGTCAGAGCTTTGTCCTCTTGCAGTTTCTCCTCCATTTGACTTCACCAGCTCTAAGTGTTTGAGAACTTTCTGGTCACACAGTGGAGCAGGATGTGGCAGCCCTGCCTGGCTGCAGTGCTCACGCAGTGCGTGACAGGGTCAGTTCGCCGTTGCGCAATCAGTTGCAGGGAAAGTTCATTAACTTAGTTACCCAATTAGGATGGATTTGTATCCATTCTGGTCAATCCTGAATTAGACATGAGATCCCAGAGGTGCAGAGACTGGTCAATAGCTGTGCAGCACTGCAGCATTGTGAGTGACACAGCTCTAAGATTGGGTTTGCCTCGACATGACTAAAATACACCTAAATCAGTCTTGGCTGCTGTTACAGACACAGGCAGCAATCACTCCTAGCACTTGTGGAAGTCTGCATCTGAACAAACAGCAGTTTTGCTTTTCCCTTTCCGTGCAGTTTTCCAGGATGTTCTGCCCACTTGCCATCCCTCTGAGAGCTGCAGTCACAAATAACCCTCCAGCTGGGAAGAGGCTGCTCCTATTTGCCAGGAGGATGAAACGCCTAAACCCAGGGCTCACAGCCAGAGAAAGGTGTCTTAAAAAGCATTTAAATAACCACAAACCCCAAAGGAGCTTTATTTTGTTCTGTTCCCTTCCTCTACTTGAAGAGCTCTTTCTTTTCCCATTGCAATTATGACTCCAGGCACACACACAGAGCTGTGTCCGCGGGAGCCTTTGGAAGCAAAGGTGAGATCTCCTCAAGGAACTGGTCAGACTTTCCCTTGTGCCAGTACAGAGCTTGTGTGACCATCTGGAGAGCAAAATCTGGGGCCTGCTGAGGGCTGAAAACTCATCTTGTATCTTTTCTGGCAAGTTCCCTGATCCAAGAGAGGCAGCACAAGCTGGTGGCTAGAACTACACCAGGTCCCTTGGGGCACAGACTGGGATGTGCACCTTTGCCCTCAAAGCCTTTTCAAGCACAGCAGGCACTTAAACACACCAAAAAATGACAGCCTAAAGCTGGTAATGCAGAATAATCTAAATCCCTTGATCCTTGAAATCTGCATTGAGTACCATGAATTAGATTTAACTAGCAATAAAATACTTTAAATCTGTTACTCTCATAATAGAATGATGCTTCGCTTGTATCTGGTATAAACAGAAATAATGTTCCTGGTTCCTAATTAGAGATAGAGAGGGAAGACTGTTTTCATCCTAAAATGAGCTTTGCCATCCTTCTTTATAACAGCACCACTAATCCTGCATCCTTCCTCAACTAACATTTTCATTTCAAATAATTAACTAGGGAGCCATAGGAGTTACTCTGTCTCAATCTCAAAACCTACTTCCTGCAGCAATAGAGAACAGGATAGAGGAGATGCTTGTACTGGGTATTACTACTAAATTCCTTGCTACATGTTATTTACCAACAACAGCAATTTCCTAAGAAAAAAGAAAAGAAAAACAAGGCAATAGGAAGTGCTTCCCCTTCTCTTTAGAGTAGATGCAAGAGCTCCTCATGTATTTGTGGCTACTTACTGAGGGAGATCATCTGATATATTCTCATCCCAGTTTTTAGACTTAAGGTTTGGTTGGGTTTGTTTTTAAAAAGAAATTCCTCAATAAATGACTATTCCTCAGTGGGAATGCCTTGCTGACCTCTACACACAGCTCTCAATACCTGCTGGTTGCACTTACAGAGAGGGAGAAACTCTGCAGTAACCAAACACTCGCTTCCCAAACACACCGCACACGCAGCCGGGGCACAGGACCGCTCGATCACTGGTCCATCACGGAGCGAGGGATTTGGGGAAGGCTGGAGCAGGGATGCTGGTTTTGCCAGTAGAGACCAGAAAGAGACCCTCAGCCATTGCCTTCCACCAGGGCCACAAGCCCAAGGCGGATTTTGGAGCTACCAGTCCTGATGGCTACACTGGTGGGAGCCAAAGGAATGCTCAGAGTAGGGAGGAAAAGCTACATCAAAGCCTTGCAAATCCACCAGGCTCTGCATTGGGAATGGGGAGGGGGGAACAGCTCTTTGCTGACATTCTCCCCAGGCTGGCAGTGGGACTGATTGATTTCTTTTTCATTATTTTTACAGTTCTTTAGGGTGCTGTTGTACCATCTATAGTGGGTTTGGCCAAGCACATGCTCCCTCTTTGGAAGGGAAAATGGCCATACTCGCATTTTAATGATGGAGTTGGCTGCCAGCTACCACAGCACCGACAGCCTCAGGACAGCATCTGATCTAGCAGGACACAGGGATGAAATGAGACTGCTCTCAATTTTAATGGCTATCATTGGCACCCACCAAAGCTGTCCTACTTAAGAGTTAAAACTGAAGCCATTTCTGCAGATTGCACGCTCCAGGAATTGCTCAGGAAAGTACATAAACACAGGCAAATGGGCAGGAAATGCTCTGGGGTGAATGAGAGACATCCAGGGCACCCCAGATCTTGTTTCAGTGTTATCACCAAGACACAGGAGCAAAGCACTGATGTCCAGACAGGGAAGGACAAGGAATCACATTCACAGTGTATGTTTGTGCATGTGCAGATAAAAGTGTGTCAGAGTTTGGTAGAAAACTCCTTCCACACCATTCTTCTTCACAAAACCATTCCCTTCCCAACTCAAGCCATACACCTTCAAGGGTGCTTTTAGCAGATCAGTAAAATGCCATTTTTAAAATCAATAAAACTCAATAACTAAGGAAATTATCAATCTGAACGGAAAAAACCCAGATTCATCTCTGTATTACAGCTAACTTCCTTCACAGGGGTCAGGTCACATCTTTCTGAATTTCTAAACACACTGAATTCACCCTGGTCTCACACTGCCTGCCTCTAGATATCTGGAGGAAGGCAAACATTTGTCAAATTAAACTCAGTTCTAAGGGATGTAAATATATTCTTTCTCATCATGAAAACTTCAAGAGGACATCTGAAATATCTGATTTTTATTCACTTGCTCTAAGATGCAGGCAGTGCCAGCAAAGGGTACTGCTCTTAAAATCCTGCCATCTGCAGCCTTATGCTAATGCACTTTTTTTAGGAATAGAAAACACTGTGGAATGGGAATATGCTAAAATTCACATTAGATATGGATGTAAAAGCCATTGGGGGTAATTGCTTTGGTTTGATGCTAATCCAACAACCCAGAACTGTCTTATTTTCCTCAAAGATTTCCCCCTTCCCAGGGCCATTAGTGCTATTGATAGCCTCACCTTTATTTGCAGAGGAAACACACCCATTTCGTAATACAGCCAATCCTTACTTCTAAAAAACTGTTTGCTGGTCACAGAGGGAATTTCAGTATTTTGTCCTGCTCAATTACCTACTTTTTTCTGAGCTGCCTGTAAAATTCAAAGCGTCTTGTGCAATGACAGTTCCCTATATAAGCTACCACCCATTAGGGACTGGCCCAAAACCACACCAACTTTACAGGGGAAATTTCTGTAGTGCTGACTGGGTTTCAGTGCAAAGCACCAACACAGAAAGAGGAAAAAAAATCATCTCACTCTGGGATCTCACAGTTTCTCCCTAACAGCCATGTCCATCTTTCTGCCTAAGGCATTGCCAGTGAATAAATAATAAATCCCCCAGTAAAATATCTTTCATGTAACCTCAGGAGATCACTTCATAAGAACACAAGAACAATGACAACAAATCAGAAAACCACGTAGTCTTGCATCCTGTCTGTGACAGGGACAGCAATCAGATCCTTCCGAGGAAAGAACACAGAATTCCTACACAGGCAGCTGAATTACTCAGAGGCTGGCTTCAGCCCTCCCAAGAATTATAATGTGTTATCCACATAAAGATCTGGTCTTTTAAGCTCAAGTCCTGACAATATTCCTCGTGACATTCATTTCCACAAGCTTTCCACTCTTCCCTGATAAGCTTTTGGAACGCTTTCCAGCAAACTGACCCCTCCTGATTGTTTCTGCACTGTGAGGAAAAAAATCAGAAAAACACACACCCCACATCCTACCTTTTCAGGAAATTCACTATGTTATGTGATTTTGCATTACCCCCCTCTTATTTTTGAGGACAAGCAAATTAAAAATAATAATTTCTGAAACTCCTCCTGTGAGAAGGACGTGGAGGGTGTACGTGAGATGCTGAGTGCGGCAGGGGCCAGGGCTGCCTGCTCTGGACCAGACACGCTGGCCCAAAGTGTGGTTTGTGTGTAAATGCACTCGCTGTCTGGTTTCATTCTGAATCACAAATCCTCTACAAGGCAAGGAAGGAACCGCTTGCTCTCACCCTGAACCCTGAGCTGATTCTCATTTATTACCTGCCATTAAACTCACACAGCCACAGAAACTGTGTGCTCAGACACAAACAATCACCACGAGCTGCAGGAGACAGGGAGTAAAATGCTGAAGCACTATCCCAGTCTGATTAGCAGCACCATGAGGGTCAGGGAGGAGTCTGGAGCCACCAGACAGCAAGATCTACCTTTGGCAAAAAACAAGGCTCCAGCCCCTCAGCAGTTGTCAAGCTGCTTTCTCCTCTGTTAAAGCACAGCAGGTGACTCCACCTATTCTCCTCTGAAGGTCTGGCACCTGAACTTCAACATAGATATAGATATAAAAAAACAATCTATTTATCTATCTAGATATAGATATATAAATAAAGACATATATTTATTTTAAAATACAACAGGCTTCCTTGACCGCCACCAAACCCCATGTAACAAGATCCACAAGCGAGCCAGAAGCATTTTGAAGATGACCTCAGGACATCCAGAATACCCTCATCTCTCACAGTTTTGTGTGTCCAGCAAGCTTTAGAGAGAGTCTCACCACCATTCAAGCACCAGTGGTCTGAGCACAGCTCAGGGACCATAAATACTTTCTACTCCCCATCCAGTGCCACATGATGCCCATTAGCACTTGAATAACTCTCTGCCAGGGTATGGAGCCATGGGCTGATCCATCTATTTTTCCAGATGCCAGTAACATTTGAATAGGCTTTTGTATCACGAAGTAAATGCAAAGAAACATCGGCATTGACTGCAATTTGCAACTGTGTATTGAGGGCCAGGACAAGAGCTGAGAAGCAGCAGGCCCCAAATAAACACCTACAGTGACAAGCAGCCTTCATCCCACGGTGGAGAGGCATCACAGGACCTAGGGAAGCCTCTCACACCACTGTAAGGGCTATCTGAGAATTATTTGCTGATTCAATGTTGCTTGCAGTATTCAGAAAAGCTCCTGCCTCTTGCTGTTATAAATGGCAATTTAGACAAAGAGCAAGTGTTTCACACTGGCTGGGGGGCCTTCAAAAAGGGACAAATCAGTTTAAGGAAATTGTTGAAATACTGACATATCCCAATGTTTAACATGCCATGGTTTGGAAAGGGATCACAGCTCCACTGGAGAATGAATCTCTGTGTGTCTTACAGAATCTCTGTCTGTTTTACAGTTGTTATTTCTAAGATTAACACCCATGTGTCATTCCTGACTTGGAAAAATACTCTAATGCCAAGCTGAGCTGCAGTTCCAGGAGTGAGCTTTGCAACTGAACTTGCTCCCATGGATAAAAGAACACGACATCTGTAAAAGACCCCAGGGTTAATCACAGTTTCAATAACCATGGAGTGTGACCAGACCCTGTTTTAAATAATCCCTCAGTTTAAATTTCTTTGGACCAGTATCTTTCTGGGAGAACAAATGCCACTGGAAAAAACCATCCTGAAACAAATACTGCAATGCGCAAGGCTTGCAAATGCAATTCCTTATTCCTTCATGCATCATCAATTACATTAATGGAAAAAAGGAAAGGCAATATTTGGTAAATCCAGGGATTGTCAAGGTATTAAAGAAGCCCATTTCAATTAGGTCTAAAAATGCAGAAGATGAGCCTGATGAATGACCAGTGGCCCATCTGGTGTTGGTTTGTGCCCAGTGCCTGTTCCACTCCCCACCCAGGAGACCAGAAATGCCCCGAGGTGCCAGCTGAGCTCTGCTAGCAGAGTCCTGTTCAGCTGGAACTGCACCTTGGGGGAAAACTTGGCACGGTGCTGCCAGAAGTTTATTTGTGTGGTGACTAGACAAGAAACCAGTTTCTGGATTATGAATCCAGAAAGAATAAGTTCAGTAAGTACAAACAAGGAAAACTAACACATCTTTTATATACAATGCAAATGTTTATATTTGTGTCATATACTGTCCAAGTCTCTGGAAGGTGTAACATTAGCAGCTGGTAGGAACATCTCACTGGGGAGCTTTTAGTGAAAATTCAATATCCATTGTATAATATCCTGTATTATACCTCTTCTGCCATAAAACATCCTCTATGAGAACAAGGACAACTTCGGTCAATTTGCTTTTCAGGAAAACGTTTGCTCTCTTCACAATTTTTTTTTCACAGAGATATTTTCTTTTAATATTTTCTCTCTGTTTTGCCACCCTTCCCCTCAATATGATGTATTTGCTGTCACACTCGCTAATAATTTTCCCCATTATCACATCCATGGGTTTCAAAGCAGTTGGCAGACAGCATGAGTGCTACATCAGCCAAAAAGCTGCAAGTAAGTGAAGGCTCTGGGTGGGTAAAGCAGGAATGAATCCACCTACACTTTTATAAGAATGTAAGAATTTTCTTAAAACCCTCCCCCAATAACCCTTAGAGACAGAGCCTCTTCCCAGGCCCACAGGACTAAGCCACAGAGCTGAGGCAGCCTCAGCTCCCTGAGCTGTAACAACAGTTCCTGTGCAGATTTCCACATCCCAGCAGTGCTGTGTGAACCCCTGCCCAGTGACATTGTGGGCAGCAGTGTGATGCTGGGAGGTGTCAATTTAAAAATAAAGCAGGAGATGGCAAGAACTAAACCAGTAAAAATTATGAGACATTTTCGTGCTTCTGTTCTGTAATTTTACTTTCAAGAGGACAGATAAAGGAGATGGATTTATCTAGTGAAATATTTCATGGTTCTCACCATAATAACTGTTTACACCAGCCCTTCTGAACTAATATCTATTTTTAGTAGCAAGTTTTTAAAAGATTCTTAGCTCAATCACTAATTTTGAGCTTGCAATTTACCCAGGGAGCAATTTTTCTGGTGGAATTAGTGCCACTTTACTTTGATTTGCAGGTGCAATTAGTAAGTTAAGCATTTATATATCCTAAACTACACCTGTAAAATGGAAGGCTGCTTTTCAAAAAAGCCCATATGCTTAAATTGAATGGGACTCAGTAAAACCTTCTTTTTTCTTTCTTTTCTTCTTTCCTTTTTTTTTAATTGGTGGTAAAGTTATTCTTTAACTCATCCATCTTTCTTAGCATGACTCATTCTATCATAAAGGCTCTCATGAAACAATACCTTTCTTTGTCAGACTTTGTCAATGATTTCTAGTGATCAAGAGGTGTGGCCAAGGGCACTAAGACAATTTTATTGTTATTTTTACTGCCAGGTAGGTTGGACAAAACCACAGGATGCTGAAGACACAAACACAGTGCTGACAACTGATACCATCAATTGCTGAGATGACCAGGACCACTCAAATCCCAGGGTGGGCAGAGCCAAGGAAAAATCCACTAACTGTAAATAAGGCAGGACTAAAACCAAAGAATTCAGAGTGTATTTCAAACATCCTTCAAGGAAAACAAAACAAATCCAACCCAACCCCAGACAGACAAAACCTCTGCTGAAAATGTCACTGTGTAACTCTTAGCAAGGTCGGTTTTAACAGGCATTCATTAGAGGCTAACAGGGGTTTACCCTGCCTCCACAAACTGATGATCCAGAGAAAGAAGGAAACAGGGAAAAGACACAGAGAAGGGAGCACCTCGGCCACCACTGTCAGTGGAATGATGTGAGACACATGGTGGGATTGTTAGGGTGTCCTGTGCAGGGCCACAAGTTGGACTTCATGAGCCCAGTGGGTCCCTTCCAACTCAGAACTCTCTGTGATTCCATGGATTGTAAATTCATAAAATTTACAACAAAGAAATCAAAGCTCAAACTGTTTTACCTGTACTGCCTCCCTAATTCACTTCCAAGTCCACCCCAACAGTAATTTATTGTAACCATCCATTTAAAGCTAGTGCAGCTCCAAATAAGCAAGTTATTGTAACTCCTTAGTTCTTTAAGGGAACTCTTTGCAGGAAAGGTGTATTACTATTCATGTTCTCACTTCAACACCACTGTCCCACAGGGAAAGGAATTAGAGGTGCCACATCTCCAGTTCAGCTCACCTACAAAGGAGAGCTGGAGAACAAGGAGAATGATGCAGTAGGAGAAGATGTGAAATAAGTGTTGCTTCTGTAAACATTAGTGGATGAAAAGTTTGGAAGGAGCAAATGGTTAAAACTGTTCAAATGTTTAATTACTAATAACCTAATGTACAACTGAGTGGGGGAATAAAAGACATCAGAACTGAACTTTCCCTGGAAATATCCTTTCCACTGAAAACCAAAGCACTTCCCTATTTGCAGCAGCAAAGAACACAAGAATGTGTGTGAACCCCTCCTCCTACTACTTATCCCATCAAAGACCTGTTTGTTTTTTACCTGTGATTTAAAATCCTGAGCCATCCTCAGTCATTTGACTACCTTGAAAACAACTGAAGAGAGTTTTAGCAAAAAATGTTTATATACATTTGCATAACAGTAAATGTACATTGAATTAGGGTAAGTAATGGACTATGATCAGTAATATTTTCTCTCCAGAACTAGGCTCCCCACATAATTTAAGCAGAAAAGGGGTCTTTGCTCTATAATCTTACATCAGCATACAGGAAACATCCCCAGATATGTGCAGGTACTGGGGGCAAGGGGAGAGCTTTGGGAGACTGGTACAACAATACACCATTCATGCAAGTCAGGCTTACTTATGTTAATTGGAATCTAGTTCTGCAGGCTGCTAACACTACCCAATACCATGAAGAATGTTCACTTTTTACGTAAGTGATGCCCTGGAATTCATTTTCAAAGCCAGGTACAATTGTCTATGAATGACTCACTCCTCCTCAGGTGCATGTGGGTCTGTAGATGGGAATTGCTGCAGCCCTGCTGATGTGTTCTCGCTTCTGCCAAGGCTACGGTTCCCAAAATTGTGCTCCACAAGGTAACGGCATGTTCTTTCCAGCCAGACATGTAGCAGTGCTACTTTTACAGTGGTAATAAATCACTATACAAATTTGATTGTAAGGATGCAGAGTGGTCTGGTACACAGCCCAAAAGGTTTGAGAAGCGTTGGTTTGCAGGAAAGGTCCCCTGGAACTCCAGATAGGACATTAGAGAAGCAAAACAATTTCGTGGACTGGTCCAGGACCCCAACATTCCCACTACTGCAAATACACCCCTGCACTTCCAGAGTCTTCTGGATGCCTGCTGTGTTACAGCAACCAACCTCAGTGCTCTTCATTCCCAAACAGCACCTTCAGTGCTCCAGTCCTTCACACTCTGTCAAGACTCTTTGGGTTATCCAAGTGATCTCTCTCTCAAATCCAACACCACCTCCAACAGCAATGCTTCCAAACAGTACTGTATCACGTGGGGGATCTCCCAGTGGGCACAGACCAAGCCTGGCCTCTTTATCACCGACCTCACCCTGCTGTTCACATTTCTCACTACACCATATGCTGCCCTGCAGAACTGTGGGGCTGTGCTCTAAGAAAATGAGAGTTCTGCAGGCGTGGGAGACAAAACAAAACTGAAACAACCTTAAAATAAATCTTTTAAGAGAGAACACTTGAGGCTCCCCTGGGATGACGCATGTTAAATATATAAAATGTATTATAAAAATTAGTTCTATTTTCTCCCCCCCAGTTCATAGAAGACCCTGATCCAACTTCACTTAAGGTCAAGGCAAAAAACCCCTTCCCTTCTGAGCTAACACCTACCTTTAAATTGGGCCCAAGATGTATCAACAACAACTGTACGCACAGATCTAGATCAGAGTATAGAGAAGAAATACAGGGCTCCTCCTGATTCAGACCATACACAAACACTCCCCTGGTCACCACACTTGAAAATTAAACTTACAGGCCCAGTGAAAGCAAGAATTAAAGATAAGCAGGTTTTCCACTTACTTCCAAAAGCTTTTAGTGCCACTGAAGAAAGGGAAGAAAAAAAGTAACCTACTTATAAGGTTTTTGAATATAAGAACATGCTTCCCTTCCAGCAACTGGTAGTCATTAAATACATAATAACTGATAGTGTAACTCAAATGTTCATCTCCCTCTTTCATAATTGCAACTATGATGGTAATGAAAAAAGTCAAGGGAGCCGGACCAGCCCTTCTGAACTATTTTTGCACAAAACAGTGCAGATACCAGTTACATGATACCAGTTACATGAGACTGCATTGCTGGGAGTAAGAGGAAAATGTTGTTTAAAAGTATTACACAATACCAACAAAAATCCTGTCTTCCACTACACAGTGCTTGAATCAAATTCTGAGGTCTGAGGAACATGTGTGGGGGGGATGGACAGGCTGTGTTAAAAGATGTTGGGGCTTTGGGTGGAATGATAACAAGTTCTCTAAAATCTGTGGGAAATCTTTCCCCTCGTTATTATAATAAATTACAGAAGTGAAGACAACCTTGGCAAGAGGTGCCTGAACTACAGCCTGAGGGAAAATAGGCCAATTTCTACTGATAGAACAGATGTGCCATAGGCAGCACAAGTGCAAGTTTCCCTCGCAACACCCAGCCCAAGTACCTGAAAGGCCAATAGTGAGGACAAACTTTCCTTGTGCAAAGCAGAAAGACAGGATGGGGAAATGAATTGTTACCTTGTGTGACTGGCCATGCAGTATCATAAAGGGAAGATATTAATGAAGACAAGGCAGTCTGGAGAGTTTCCCTGTTCCAGTAGCCTGCACTCACTTGCTGACACGAACAACAGAACGACAAAATACAACACCAGCTGAAGCACTTCCCTCCTCTCAGCAGGAAGCAAGGACACCTTCTCTTCCCACCCTGACCATTTCATCCCCCCCAAAGAATATTTACTTTGCAATCCAGGGCTGTCCAGTGAGAACACGGGCTGTAAACAGCATTTTTATAGTTTGGTCCTTGGTGTGTGGGGACTGGGCCAGGGCACAAACATGTTTTCCTCTAACCTGCTCATTGATTCAAGACAATACTTTCATTCTTGATTGCAGAGGCATTTCCAAATAGGTTTAATTGCTTTCATGAATCAGACCCTCAGAGTGCCATGACTTCTCAGGATGTCAGACCGTTCTAGCACACAGGAAAAAAGGACTGTCAGAACTTGTGAAGGACTTGGGTAGGAAACAACCAAGCTCTGGACTGTGTCAACTCACTCCAGTAAAATAAGTAAAAGACCAACCCTTGTCACAACATTAATCAAGGCATATTGAAAGAGCCCTGCTTTCTCCTCTTCATTGCTTAAACTGACCTTGTTTGATCCCTAGATCAGCAGCATCCTACAGAAGGTGGAAAAAGGTCAGAAAAAAGGACACAAGGTCAGGTATGGAGGGGGAAATGGGGAGAAAGGTTTTGCTCTTTGTTGACAGGACTTAGAGGATCTCCCGGCAGAAAGAGAGCTCCACCTTGTCCTGCCATTCTGAGCACCAGACTGCCAGAGAAGTAACCTAGATTTAAGAATGCTTAGTGTTGTTGGAAGCAGGAAAGAAGGCAGTGGGTAGGACATGGTGGACCAAACCATTTGCAGTCATAAGAAGAGCAAGCACAAAGCATTCCATAAGCATTCTATCTCACCTCCTGGCTCGGACATCGAGGGACCACCTCCCTGGGAAGTGCTCTGGTGTAGGAAGTCATTCACCCAAAAGGAAAGCCCATGCACTTGAAATAGAAAAGTGTCTAGATTATGATTTTCTCTGTTCTAGCAAGAAGAACAGTTAAGCAGGTGCAGTAGGAAGCAAAACGTGAAGATGTGGTTCAGTTCTGCAAAGCACAGCTGAGGAGAAAGACAGCATCCATTTAGAGAGAAGCAGATGGTAGAAAAGAAATGTGCAGCACCTGCAAATCATGTAATATACTCATATTCTGGGGTACCACCTGGAGGATGTGGTCTCTGCATGGAATAAATAAAAATGTTAGAGAGGTACAGCTGCCACCATAAGCCAATGACAAGGAGATGAGAGTCAAAGGGAACTGAATTCATCAAGTCTGATTCATCCCACCACTGTGCTGCACCCAGTATGTTGAGTCCCCTTCTCAGTGCACATGTTTATAGCCTGGTGGGAACAATCACAGCACACGAGAGCTCATCGTGTATTTGCAAGGTTGCAACCTACTGCAAGGTTACACCAGGTCAGCTCAAGAGGTAGGGCAACACAGGTAGGTAAAAATTCCACTTTTCAAATGAACAGAGATTGTAGCTGGAATTGACCCTTGCAGGAAAAGTGAGCTTACAACAAGACTTACAAGAAAGTACCTGGCATTGCTTGGCTTTCTGGGAAACCAGGGGCTGAAAGGCATCTGGGGGAATGCCCATCTCTCTGCACATGAGGAGAGACAAGTTCCTTCAGAGCCCCAGTTATCTATGATTATTCACCTTTAATGAGTCCTTGCAGCTCTCTCACCTCCTAACATTTCCTGGCTTGTGACCTTACACTATACACTTTTGCCTACCAGGGTTTCCTCTAATGACATCCCTGTGCTCTTCCTGAAGACAGACACTTTCCCCCTCTGCATTTCCATGGAATCTTTGCAATAACCTCCATTTGATGCCTCTCAGTTTCCACCTGCAGAAGTCCCTGAGCTGGAGCTGCCTGGGCTGGAGGATTCAGGTACTCAGTAACAAGGATGAAATCTCTGGGTCTAAGCATTAACCTCATTAATTAATTAATTCGTAACACTAATGCTGCATGTTCAGGAACTGGCCTGTAGTTCTCATCCTGGCTCTGCCTCAGACCCGCTGTGCCACTTTGGGCAGGCAATTTTCCCATCTGGCTTTCTTGGTTTCCCCATCTGTAGAAGGCCAGCCTCTTTAGCCCTCCTGCTATAAAACATCCCGAGATCTTCGGAAGACAAACTGTGTTGCAAGCCAGGCACTACTATTATTAGAGCTCTTGTGTGCTACAAAGGCACTGGCAAGAGACACAAAAGCAAAATAAATTCAAGGGCACAAAGAGCAGACAGAGCAATAAAGCACAAAAATTGAAGAAAGAAGGGAAAAAAATCTAGTCAAAACCAGAGTACAGCACTGGGGCATTACTCCCATGGAATAGTGTATATGGAAGGATAACACTATTCTGAAGCAGGTCTACAAATCCAGTTGTCCACCTTCTCAGTCTTTGTGTTCCTAGTGGCCTGTAGTTCTGTAGCTTCTCCTACTTAGCTCCACACACAGATGACTTTTTGTATGGTTTGGTTTATAGATGTATTGACTGACTACAGCTATACAGCTCAAGTAGGCACAGAGATGCTCTACCACCTTCGGAGTTCAGCCTCGTTTATCCTTTCTCTAGCTGGGAAAAGCAGCCAGTAAGAACTGAGAAGCACAAGAAGGTTTGGATGCAGACCTGTGGGACAGTGAACTAAACCACTATTTATACAACTGCATGTGTAGTGCTTCGAAAAGGAAGATCAGCACAGAATTACAGCATCGTCCGGAGAGAAGGGAGGCTCAATCATCAGTTTTATGTGTGTTACTCTACAGTGCTACTGAGCAAGCAGCAGTTGTGCTCCATCTGTCAGCCTGTCCTCTGCTGTCACAGGATCCTTGCTGCAGAGACAACCATGTTCTGCTTCTTTCCATTATGGATGAGGCTGGAGTGTCCTGTGATTTTTCTGTACAGGGAGTTAGTGTCCCTCTAACCAGTTTACACTATCTCTTGGGCAAAGAGCAGCTTGTATGTCAGGATTAATATAAAAGAAGACAAAAATTCTATTTATGTCTTTGCAATTCCTAAGGAACAAGTCACCTTTGCTTTCCAGACAGCATCAGAAGCTGACAGGGCATGGACTGGCTTGCAAGGGATCGGAGGGAGAGAGATACCAGATCAGCTGTGCCTGCAAAGAGTGGGGTGTGGGATGAACACAGGGTCAAACGGGACCCTTGGTGGATTTCTTTTCCCTCCTTTCTGTTTGGATTTTCAGAACCATTTCCTCCTAAAAATTTGTGCAACCTTGTTTCTCAGTTAAAATGCTTTTTAAATTTTTAAAAGTTTTTTATTTATTTTATTGCCTTTTTGATGAGTGATATAAACTGCCAGCAAATCCTACATTTCACTCCCCCTCATTAACATTGTAAATGAATTTAGGACTGATTTAGATGTAGGATTAACAACCTGAGGACTAATCCAGTCTTTATTCAGCGGATGTAATCAGGATGAGCAGTCTTTCTTCTCACATCACTCGATTAGTTAGCAGGACCACCTCACAGGAAGCAAACAATATTTGTGTCTCCACTGGCAAAGGAACGGTTCAAGGTTAAGGCAGAAGAGTGGGAGATACCAGGGCTGGCCCCAGCTTTGCTCCAGGCTTCTTCTGCAACCCTGGGCAAGTGCTTTTACACTCTGCACCATTTCCCCTGATTTGAACATCAAGAAGTCAGATTTAGAGAAAAGACAAAAGATTAAAAGCAATGTTTGTGGTGGTTTAGGGCAGCACCTTTTATTTCAGCAGGGTTAAGGATACCTGGGCCATGGGCCAGCTGCCAACACAGAAACTTGGTAAGCTGGAATAATAGACTTAATATGCTTTCACTTACGTGTCTCTGCCCTTATTTATGTGAAATGGTGTTTTATTTTGTGAGCACTCTTTTCCTCTGATAGCACTGTGATTAGTTCATTATTATCTATATTGCAGGAGCAAAGTCAAGCCCTCAGTTTTCAGATCAGGAAAAAAACCCAAGAGAAAACATTGCTTTTCTTAAAGCAACAATTACCTGTTAGAAAATGTGACACACTCAAGAGCAATCCTGCAATATCTCAGTGATGCTGTTTTCAGATGCCCTGTGTGTTTGCTAGAGAAATAAATAACATATCTTGCAATTAACAAATGAATATCCTGTTGAAGTTAGCTTTTACTTGCTGTCAATAAATAATCTTCAGAAGGATTTCATCCATTGAGGAGAATGAAGATTAAATATATGCTTTGGCAAGTGTCCTTTTCCACCAGAACATTTTCTTGAAAGCACTTGGTGTCTAATGATACATTGAGGACCTGTTCCTATGAGTACAATAAATAAATACAAATAATTGCTGTAAAAAAGAGTCTGACAGACAACCAGTGCCATTTTGGGCATAACTGATTGATGTTACTTATAATCAGTGACACTTGTAAAGCTGAAACCTTCTGTTCTGGACACATGCTGCTCACATCAGCTGAGCTGAGCTCTGCTGTCCCACAAGGGCAGCATTTTTTAAACATTTAACACAAATTGTTATTAATTTTTTGTATTACAACATTACCAAGAAGCTGCAACCACAGAAGAGGACCCTGCTGTGCCATGGGCTGCAGGAATAAAAAAGGAGGGGATATTGCAGTGGTTCACATAATTTGAAATCAAAGACCAGTTGATGGAGCTCCAGAACATTCTCACCTTTAGTGTGATCATAAAGAATGAATGATTTTATACAATTCAGTGTTGGCCACAGTTTCACAGACAAGCTCCTGACAGGTGTTTGGTATCCACTGTGATAGCATGGGAAAACACGTCTTGCTGGCACACTATTTCAAAACCTAACTGAATTCTCACTTTTTCAGAGATGTAATTGTTCCAGTGTGGTTCCCTCAGACAGATGGCAGTGACAAGACAGCCCCAGCATCACAAATCCATGACTCTAACTAATAGCTCTGTAGGAGGTTTTCAAACCAGACTGTTTTCTTAAAATACTGCATTTCTTAAAAATACTGCTACTCCTTTCAACTCTCCATGACAGCACTCAAATGTGCTGTCACATCTACATGAGACTGGTCCTCAATGTCATCCCCTGCAGCCCACTGATACAGGGCCTCCTCTCAGCCACCTCAGGGCTAGAGGCCAGAGAAGCTGGGTTTCTCCTGGAGTTGTTCAGCTCTGCCTGGAGATGTCTGAGAAATGCAAATGCCTGCTCCATTAAAAGGACATCAGAATTGCAATAATCCTTCCTTACACAACAAGAGAAATGTCAGAAGCTAACAGCACCAAAATTCTAGGGCTATTGTTAATCCATGAGCTCTCACGGATGCAGTTGTTGTTAGCCTTGCCTACAGCTTTCATGCTCAGGTTCTTGCCCTGGTGAGTTTTACATTTTCATGCCACACTGTGCTCCCAGGGACTGTCCATTCAGCAGATTCTCTGTCAAGCACTTGAAGGGCAAAATACATCACACTTATTACCAACCTAAAGAAGTGAACAGGATCCTGCTGTTGGTTTATCATAAGTCTTCTGATCTAGGGGAAGTAACCATCTCCTATTTGAATTTAGTTCTTGTAAACAATATCATTAGGTTTGTTTGCTTTTGGTCTACTCGACACTCAAGTCATTCTGAGACCTAATCTCCTGCCCAGCAGCAAATCAAGGCCAAAAACCCTCACATGTTCATTTAGCTTCCCAGTAAGAGTGTATTTATTCACCTTCCTAAGAGTAGATTTCACTACCAGTATGCCCATGCATCATCATGAAGAAATCTGCAGGGAGCCATTGGACAAGTGGTTTGTTACAAAGAGCAGTGAGAGAAGAAACACTTTCTTACCTGTCTGTAACAAGCCAGCCCCGCTGTCTTTGACTCCAAAGTGCTGCTGGATGTCTAGTAACACACCTACAAGGAAAACAGAGAATATGCTCAGTGCCTTCAGCCTCTGAAAAGCATTCAACTTGAACCTTTTGTGAAGCATCAGCAAAGCTCCAAATTCCAGTTTAAACACGTAACTTCTAAAGGTTGCACCTTTTTTTCCCTATACATGCACACTCAGTAATTTTGGGCTACTACAATAAAAGCAGAGGTGGGCAGATGTAACATCATGCAATGAGCCTGGGAATGAAATCCTCATGAATGGAAACTGGTCTTTCCTTTCTACTTAAATAAGATCAGAATTTTCTTTTTGTGTGTTTTCTGCACAGTCCAGACCCCTTACTTCTCTTATTTCACAGAAATACAGAGAAACTGATTCTGCACCTAAGGTGCTTCCCATGGTTTGACAAGACAGACAGATTGAATCCAAGCCAAGTTTTAACAAATCTCTGCTGGGAGGAGGTATGACAGATTGATAGGAGCAATGATGGAAGTTTTCATGTTTAACTAGTTCTGGGGAGTTTTTACTTTCAAAACAAATATAACAAATATATTTAAAATACATTAGTAGAGGTGGGTAAGTGACCAGATGCTCAGATTTAAAGCAACTACAAGCAGAACCAAACCAAATCTTCTGTCTTCCTTGAACACTAATACATTAATTGGCACAAGCAAAATTGACAGATTTTGAAGTATTTACACATTCAAAGAGATTTAACATTTTTGTACCAAACATTTTGACACATGTGACATCAGGTATATGGGACAGCCATGTTTTTGTAACCAACAAACCAATAGGAAAACCCACAGCAGAGCTTCAATAACTCATTTTGAGGCACACAGGTTTGCCAAACTGTACATGGTCCAGTGGTCTCAGATGCAGATCCATAGGCCTGAATATTTGTCAGTGGTCTAAATAACCAGCATCTGACTTCCTGGGCCTGGAATAGAGGCTCTTGCTCTCTTTAGATCTGGGACTTCCTTCTTTAGACTACTGTCTTCCCCAAACCTGAGGATATGCAAGTTTCTTTTTTAAAAGTAAGAAAACCATTCTCTAATTACACCAAACATCCATAGAAGTTCAACTCCAGCTCAGATTCTGATCCAAGGCTTTATCCAAAGTCATTCTTCTCATTTCTGCAGGTTACAGAAATCAACTGAGCACCAACCTGAACTCACTCACCATAAATATCTCAGCTTTTAGGACTGCCAAGATCACAGTAAATGACAAACACAGAGAGATAAAAGACACAGAGATAACTATTCCCAGAAGACATTTGGGACAATGCCAAGGGAACAGTCATAAATTAAAGATACTAAAGGAAAAGCAAAAGATGGAGAGAAGGAAAGAAAAAGCAAGAAAGCTCATTTGAGCTATTCTGTACTACTTGTACATCACCATTTACTCAGGACAGCATTCAGGTGGGCTTTAGGCCTCAATATCTGCCCAGAAACATTAGTTCAACCTCCTGCAACACCTCCCACTTCCCTACTCTCTCATCAGACTGTTTAGCCCCAAACAAGAAGGCTGAGGGTGGGGAAGGGTGTGAACCTAATTAATGTATGTCATTACTGATAACAGAGGGGGTAGATGCAGAGCCAGGCTCTTCACACTGGTGCCCAGTTAAAGAGGCAAAGGGCAACAACTGAAATCCAGAAAATTCCATTTAAACAAAAGAAAATGAATTTTTACTGTGAGGGAGGTCAAGCATGGATGTTCAGAGAGGTTGTGGGTTTCCCATCCCTGGAGATATTCAAAATCCAACAGGACACAGTCCTGAGCAACCTGCTCTAGTTGACCCTGCTTTTAGCAGGGGGTTTGGACTAGATGATCTCCAGAGGTCACTTCTGACCTCAATTATTCTGTGATTCTATAATTTTCTGAAGTGTTAAGTACCTGATTTCATCCATCCTGACAGAGTGTTCCCCTGGCCTTTCTTTTCCTTTGGAACATTGCTGTCTACTACAATTCCAACAGAAATTTCTTTGCTTCCTCTTGGATGGCAGATTTAACTCCATTTACAAAGTACCCTGGCATTTCTTGACTGTGCTTCCCTAGTTTGCTCCATTAACAACTGAGATACCATTATCCAGGCAGCAAATGATGAGCAAAAATTAATTTGCATTTGCCTAGCAAACCCCTCCATGGCTTAGCTGATTTATCTGCTCCCCTTGGTGTTCCACTCTTTCACAAAAAAAAATGTTTCTCATGCAACCCAACTGAGAAACCTCACTGAGCTTAACCAGCTCTGAGCACTTTCTGCTCCACTACTGCCTGGTCCCAGACTGCCCACATCAGGCAAAGTTCAGCAAGGCAAAACATCTCCTGGGCACTATAACCCCAATTTTAGGGACAATAAACCCATCAACATCCTCAAGAACAATGTGGAAGAAGGGAGGAAATAGTGAGTACAATATTTTCTCATGCTTTCCTATCATCACTCAGTCATGCTGCACAGAAATGAAATATCCTACTCATTGCTTGGGTAGATGAGCAGGGGGTTGGACTAGATGGAATACATTGCACAAGGAGATACACACACATGGCCAGAGCTCCATCCAGCACCCTGAAAGGTGCCTCTCCTGCCTTCAGCAACATATTCCCAGCCGTGACAGAATGCCAAAGAGGCACATTAAACTTCTAAAAGTTATGAGAAGCAGGAGCCTGAGATGTGATGGAAAACAGACTTTTATGGGTTTGCATCAGAAACCAGAACAGAAAGTAGAGGGGAATATAATGGTGCCTACACAGAAAAGCAGAGGAGAGTTTCCAGTTTGTGACAAGTTATTTGTCCAGTGACAGTGGTTTCGCAGTCCTACAGACCATAATGAGTTTTACAAGCTTAAACTCCTGTGGCCACAAATGAAATCCATTTAGGACACAGACGTGCAGACACGTTGGATTAATCCTACAATTTTATCCTGGTGGTGGAGAGGAAAGTGGGTTCTGTGGAGAGTCAATGCAACAGGACAATGTAGAGTCACAATTACAAGTCCTGTGTGAACTTGGAAGAAGGTCTCAGATGATTATGAGAGATCTGCATGTCTAATTGTCATGGATTTCCTACTCCAAGTTATTTTATATTCCCTTTGGACTACAGGTGTTTTGATTTGGGTTTAGAGCATTAAATTAGAGGCAGCAGCAGGCAGATGATGCAACACACCTATGAAGTGATAGTAGTTCCTCTGCTGTGGGAGTTTTCCTGCTCAGCCACTCACCTGGGAAGACACTCCTCCTGTCTTAAATTCACTCAGCTCTGTTTCCACCTCACTGCAGCAATGACTCACCCCAGAATTTAATAAGATTTAGGGATACAATTAAGCAATGATAGACCAGGGGAAAATACAGGAAAATGATAGAGCTTTTGACTTTCCCTTCTGCTTCTAGATGATGGGAAGGGAGAGAGCTGGAGCCAGGCTCCAGACAGTGACCAAACTGCTGGCAGAGATGTGCTCCCAGGTGTCTCACAGCACCTGAGGCAATCCAAGAAGTGAAGCCACCACATGTGGCTGGCAAGGTCTTGCTTGGATTAAAGTTCATACCCATGACCTAGGAGGATCTCAAAATAGCCATAAGCAGCCAGCAGGCACCAGTCTTCCTGAGAACCTCACTGGAGGGCTGCTGGCCATTTGGGATGTCTGTATGATTACATGGCACCCGGTGTGCTCCCACCTATTATTTAAGCACATTCTGTATTTTCAGGATTGAGCAAATGTACGGGAAATGTGGTGCCAACCTCCCAAAGTATCTCAGCAGCTGAACCAGACGCTGTTAATGCTGATGCAGAGTTAGGAACTCAAAGAGATGAAACACAGGCAGCACCCAGCCAGGAGTGCTGATCAAGATGGGCACAGGGACAGGACTCACTGGGGAACCTAGACAGAAGAGCAAAGACTGGTTACTGCAGCCTTCTCTAGGGGATTTTTACCAGGCCTAATGGCTGAGCACCTGACAGATTCCAAGGCAGTTTTCAGACTTTTGTGGGCACTGGGCATGAAGAGGACTTCTAAGAGCAATTTGGAGCATGAAAGGTCATGGAGTGCTATAGAGAGGGACGTGCCTGACCTCATCCACTCGCAGTGTCAGAGGGTTTCTAGGGTACTGCTGATATTTTTAATGACCATTTCACAAACAGTGATTGTAAAAGACCTGATTCTGAGGCTTTTGGAATGCAAATCCACATTTAATGGCCGCGGTTATCTCTGTCTGAGGGGAAACACTTTGGGAAAGCCAAATTTTCCTGGAAGCCTGTGGTTCACACTTCAGACAGGGGGGAAGGTGGTACAGATGAGGAATGAGGCAAGCTGCTTGCCTAGATAGGTTTTGTGCTCCTGACCTGAGCTACAACAAATCAAAAGCTGCAGGATTCTACGTGGGCTCTTCACCAAATACTGCTGCCTGTAAACATTGCCACACTAAGAAACAGTGTGCATAAGCTAAACCACAATGAAATCACAATTTCAGAGAAAAAAGGCATTAGAGCTTCCCTGGGAGAGCCCCATTTTCCAGTCACCAAAACAAAACATCATGATTTGCTTTCAAACTGCTTCCAAGGCAGGTACAAAATGTAGAGTTGGCCTGTGCACAGAGTGCAGAGCTACAGAAGCAAAGGCACAGGTTTGCAGCTCACATTCTTTAAACACTCATTCTTTAAACACTGTGTGTGTGCTGCAACACCACTGGCCAACATAACTACTTACTTAAGAAAGCATGTGCATTTTTAAAGGTATTTTTTAATGGGGGAAAATGATGGTGCTTGAAAAGAAACACAAGGTTTTCCACAGGATGCAGGATGTGTGCCCCTATCATCCTCCCTCCTGCCCCACTGCAGGCCTGGACCTCTCTTTGGGGAACCCAGATTCACACTCTCAGCTCCCTGAGAGCCAGCACAGACTCTGTACTGACAGTATCATTTCTTCTACTACCTCTTGCTACCTACCTCTCTTCCTTAGAAAGGCATTCCCAGACTGTACTCCCTGGTACTTCCAGGACCAGCTTCCTCAGGAGGAGGTAGCTAAGCAGGGATAGCCAAGCCCTGGCTTTCTATCCATTAAAGGCACAAACCACCTTCCTCCCATCAGGCTCTTCCTCATGCCTGCAGCCATATTCAACCTCCTTCAAATAAAGCCTTAAGGAGGCAGAGGAGTGGTGCACACACCTGTCTCTTCAGAGACATGTGAGAAGATTAGGTGGAGAGAAGTTTATTCTGAGGTCTCTGTGATTATATCTTCTCTGCAACCCCAAGGTGTGACAGCAGTTCACACACCGATCCCTGAGCTTCAAACGAGCTGCTTCAGCTCAGCCACCCACCAGCTATTAAACACCAGCGTCACAATTTGTGTCCTATTTAAATATTCAGCTGCAGAAAACCACTGTGGCAGCCCTGCTGATATTTGTACCTCAAGATAAATTCCCACTGCTGCCAGAACTGGCAAGTCTAGAATATAAATGCAGTACCACCTTCTTTGGATTGCCATGAAAGCATTCCCTGCCTGCTCTGCAAGTACTGATAAATGCCTGGTGACATCTGGCTTGAAAACATTGACAGGAGCTTCCTTAGGACATAAACACCGACTTTCCTTCTGCAAAACTAGTTTCCACTGTTGCATGACATGACAACACGCACTGGTGAAACAGTCTTTGGTTTTGAAATAATGCTGCAGGATTAAAAAGAAACAAACAAAACAAACCCAGCAATTAAGACAAATCAAAACAAGGGTTTCCTAAGATCTGCTCACACTGGAATGCATGAAACTTGTGACCTAGAAAGCACTGAAAAGCAACTGGCAACACCCACAGCGGTGTGCTTAGGAAGGGGTTTCCCTGAGTAATAAAGCAGAGTGCTGGGAAGAGACAATCACAGAAGCTTGAGCTGAAGATCAGAGTGAGCCAGGGTCGTGATGTCATTCACAGGACATGAAACAGTGGCTTAAAAAATCACAGAATAGAATCACAGAATATCCTGAGCTGGAAGGAACCCACAGGGATCATCGAGTCCTCCTCCTGGCCCTGCACAGACACCCCAACAACCCCACCCTGGGCATCCCTGGCAGCGCTGTCCAAATGCTCCTGGAGCTCTGGCAGCCTCGGGGCCGTGCCCATTCCCTGGGGAGCCTGGGCAGTGCCCAGCACCCTCTGGGGGAAGAATGTTCTCCTGATATCCAGCATAAACCTGCCCTGACACAGCTCCAGCCATTTCCTAACAAAACCCCAGAGAAGTGTGAGAGTTCAAAGCCTTCCCAGTCACTGAGAGCCTCCCACTACCTACAGAAGGTGATGGGGTGGAGGCTCATCTCAGATGACGGTGTTGGACTGTCAGGACTCAGCAGAGGAATTGCTGTTCACTCCAAGCAGCATTTGCAGTGGGTTTTTGGAAGGACAGGTGCTGTGAGCTCTGCAAAGCACACACTACTGCTTGGGAAATGAAACAAAAATGCCTGTGTGAGGTGACATTCCTATTCTGAATCAAAACCAATGTTATCCTTGGAGACTCGCACCACCTGTCACACCCACTTTTTCCATTCAATGTTTTTGTCATTATTATAGTATCAGTAGGAATGTATCTGAGCTATTCATTCATTCATTCCCAAAGGCTACTGGCTTACCTGCATGGCATGTAACAAGTAATTAAGCATCAGGAAAAAAAAATAAGGAATGCAATTAACCAAGAACATGGAGAAGAAGTATATTAAAAAAGCAACTTCTCACTCTGGCAGTAATAAATGATGGTTTCTCTAACACAGCTCAAACTCCACTGTAATGTGGTATGCAAAGTCTGAGCACAAAATTGCCTGCAAGACTGGGAGGAGATAAAAAAAGTTCATCAGGTGTAGAATTGATTAGCACAAGGCATCATTAACACAGGGTCAGAGCGTCTAGGGAAGGCAGCACAGGACAGCCAGTCCTGTTGGGATTAAAAAACAAAACAAAACAAAACAAAACAAATAGGAGTTTGAATGCAACCATGGCTGCCAAATGCTGGGTGCCTCATTGGTAAACTCACACCCTAATCAAATCCTTCATCTCCTTAATTACAGTGTAGGTCTGTTCCCAGGACTATGGCTGGGAAGGATGTCCTTGTCAAATAGGGAACAAGGGATACTTGGCCAGCATGAACCAAAGAGCTTAAATAAATTCCAAAACATGGAAGATTTTCCATTTGTGACCCATTGCAACAACAGCTTTCAGCAGTAAAAATGACATGGGCCAAATCTGAGGAGAAGCTCACAGTGTCACTTCACTCTCCTCTCCAGCCGGGACACAGCTCCCTACATGGAGATCCCTAATTTCACTCCTGCCTCATCTCACTTGCAGACTCCTGCTTAGCCTATCTTAATCAGCCTGGCAGCTCCTGCAAGCCAAGGGAAGACTTCAATTAGAGATAAGTGACAGGATTTGGCTCAAAGGACTGACTAAAATGAATTGGCATCTAGACCTGAACTTAAAACAAAACTTATTTATTGAGACTTGGAACAGTTCCTTAAGGTGGAATGGGAAAAATCAGAAGCTCTTACAAACCTGAAAAACCAACAGAAACTGAAGTAGTAGCTGAGGTTTATATTAGTCATCTGAAAGGACAGGAATCATTAACAGTTTTCAGACAGTGCTGGCCAGACCCTTCTCCCACACCCAGCATCTCTAGCTCAGGACTCAGTTTAGACCAAATTTCTGGGGTTTTTATCTCATGCAAACACCTCTGCTCAGACACAGAATGAAACACAATATTTAGCAATGGAAAAACTACTCTTGGGACATTTTAGATCTAAGCAATGGCCTCATCAGATTTTCACATCGAAGAGGAAAGCCTCGAAAAATAATGCTATTATTTCAATTATTCAAATCTCAGAAAATTCAGATACTCCCCCAAATCACATTCTCCTCATGGATTCTGTAGCAGAAAAAATTGGGCCTGCCACCAAAAGCTCTACTTGTCTTCTGCCTTTCTAATCTTTAGACAAGACTAACAAGTTGAGCTAATTCATGCAGTGAAACATATCTCAGAAACTTTGTATATGAACTAATTAAAATAAATAAAACCAGTGCAGATAATGATAGAGCAAATCAAGTGCATATGAATTCAGTCAATGACTCACTGCTCCCTTGTTTTCCTTATTGGAAAACTTGGCTTATCACCATACCGGGGTGACAGTGAGTCAGGAAACTGGCATGAGCCACCAATTGCAAGGAAATTAAAATAAGTATCTACAAAATCTCTTTTTGGAGAGATTTTGGAGATCTTTGCTGGCTTTGTATGGATGTGGTTATGGACTTCACAGTTCTAAGCTCATCATTTTCTGACTAGATAAAATCAAAGGAAAGAGGCATTTATGAGTTCTCGAGACAATGAGACATAATGACTGGGCTCTTGTTGTCAGAATCAATTTGATGCCTTTACTTTTATAAAAGTATATATTTTAACCAAATGCATTTGAAGCATATTATCACATTCTACTGAATGCTTGATACTACCTTATCAAGTAAATAGGTGGGTATTAATCACTTGGAACCAGTCAAAGCACATGCAAATATTTTAACAGCACTGAGAACGAAATGGTGTGCATGACATGAGGGTAACAGTTCTGAACCTAAGTCTGTGCAAGCACAACCACTTTGCTGCCACCTCACTCACACAGACCATGAGAACTTGCTCTGTTACACCTGCTGACACAACACCTGTTGGATTTGAGCTTTTCAGGCAGGTTGGGAGCACAAATCCCACCAAAAAGCCTGGGCTATCACATGCACTTCTATATACAAGCAGCTATGTCTCTGGAGCTCATCAGTATTATTTCACAATACTAAAATTCAATTCAAACTGTTAAACTAAAAAAAATCAGAGAGACAAAAAAATGCAAATTTCAAGGTTGTAAAGGTGAAAGGAAGAAAGCCTCAGTGTTCTCCAGTTCCACACTCTAGCAAGTGAGGGGTTTTTACCCACTTCCTTCTCTCCTACAGCCACGCACATTTTTGTGACACAGGACACTGAGTGAACAACTGGGGTAATTAGTGACTGATGATTTACAGCAGATGACAGCTGATTTCTCCAGTTAAGAAGATTTCTATTAAATCTGTAGAAATGTGCACTCAGATTGGACATACTTCCAAGTGACTGCATCTCATCTCTCATTTGCATTTTGCTTCTGCTTGGCAATGCCTCGGAGCTATTTGGGAACATCACAAGCTGTCCAGGGCACATTGCTGTATTGCATGTAATTGTGAGGAGCTTCCCATTCTTTTTTACCACAAAGAAGGTTTTACAAAATGCAAGGGAGATGCCAGATGCAGAGGTACCTTGTACAGAGTGATCTGCAGATGAGCAGCAGCCAGGAGCAAGGCAGCCCACCAGGGAGTGTCAGGCACACTCCAGGCAGGTTTCTGCAGCACACGACTGTCAGATTTCTCGGTCAAAGAACAGAACATCCCCTGTCATGGTCCTGAGCTAACAAAGACCTCTTGTCATCAGCTTCATGCCAGTACAGGGGTGGAAGAGCACATCTCCAGGGGTGTAAGAGCACATCTCCAGTGCTCCTGTGCACTGATTTTCACAAGCGGCTGTGCAATGTTAATGTCCACTACACAAATCTCCCTCTGTGACCTAGATCTGGACAGGCTCATGAGGCTTTAAGTGTACAAGCAGGAAAAGCTGGAATTGTCTATAGCATGTCCTCCACAGATTTAAACTTGGATAAAACTGGGATGCAAACTTGGTGCTGCCACCCACTTTTAAGACAACAGGAAATCTATAAAAGAACCCAAAGCCTTACTATTTCAAGTAGCTACCTAAACCTTGTTTAAAATTCCAGATGAAAAAGCTTTTGGACACAGATAAAAATACTTACCCTAACTTTAGTAATCCCAGAATAGCCTTTACTCTTAGACATATGCTTTAAACACCCCTGAGACTCTGCTGCTGAACATGGCAAGTAGGTTCATGAATCTGTTATCCTGCATAAAGAATCATGGAATGGTTTATCTTGGAATGGATGTTAAAGCTCATCCTGTTCCAAACCCCTGCCATGGGCAGGGACACCTTCCACAAGACCAGGTTGCTCCAAGCCCCATCCAGGTTTGAACACTTCCAGGGATGGGGCAGCCACACCTTCTCTGGACAACCTGTGCCAGGGCCTCACAGCCAAAAATTCCTTCCCAATATCCCATCTAGCCCTGCCCTCTGGCAGTGGGAAGCTCTTCCTCCTTGTCCTGTCACTCCAGGCCATTGTCCAAAGTCCCTCTCCAGCTCTCTTGGAGCCCCTTTAGGCACTGGAAGGGGCTCTAAGGTCTCCCCTGCGCGTTCCCCTCTTCAGGCTGAACAAGCCCAACTCTCGCAGCCTGTGTTCATAAGAGGGAGGACAGAAGGGAGGATAAGATGAGAGGATAAAACTCCAAGGCCACTGTAACACAATGCTTCCTTTCATCCACCTCTTTTCCCTGTTCTCTCTAGAGCACCATTATTAGGACTTTTGGGGTCTCCTCACCCACCCTGATCTGGAGGGCACGATGATCCCTACAGCAGCTTCTCATATCCAACACACATTCCCTTCCTCCTATTCCTTCTCTCCATTCTGGTATTTAGTTGGGGAACTCTCCCATCACAAATGCACTGATCTGAAAAAATCCTACTATGTGCATAATGTAAATAAATCAAAATGTCCTGTTTTATCCTCACATGCTCCGAGGGAGATGTTTTTCCCACAGATGAGGCTTGGGGGTACTTTCCTACACACTGCCAATGCCAGTTTCTGGAACCCCACTTTCTGCCACAAGTGTTTAAAGCAGCCAGTGCAGAGCTCTAACCGTGGCCATTTTTTAATTTATGTGTGAGTGGAAATGCCCTTCTGTCACTGCCCACTCCAACATCTCCCACAGCACAAAGCAATGTGACACTCCTCACATGCATTTATCTCCCACAGAAACACACTGAGTGTTTTTATTTCATTCCAGGTTCTGGTCAAGCTGTGTCAGGTCATGATTGAGTATGGTCCCCAACTGTCCATTAGTTATTCTAAGCAAAGTGTCTTTAAATTCATCTCACTGACAAAGCGAGTGGCTTTGTACAAGTAATTAGTAAGAGCATACAGGTATTCAAAGATTTGTGTAGGGCACAAACACTTGTCAAGGAACCCACAGCTTACCCACAGCACTATTAGAGAAAATAAACCAGCTTTGCAGTTATCACAGGAGACATTTAAATGCATCAGTCTAGCTTCTTAAAAGGATCTAGTAAAAATTTACTGTTCTGCAACAGGTTCATAGCTGATATAGCAAAAATCTGTGGATAAAACCTTACACCTGCATGAGAGTGTGTACTCAGATGAAAACAGGGAACACTGAAATAAGCATGACAGTGATGGCTTCTCCTGAACTGCAAGGAGTCAGTGCTGTGGGCATGGGGCTGCAGTGAGACCAGGAAGTCCTCTCAGCACTAAAAGGGCTTGTCCTGTTGTTTTTATAGAGTGTTTTATTCGGTGCAAGTTGCAGCCGTTTCTGGAGCTAGAACACCCTTCACCGCAAGGTTTTTGATTTTGCCAACTGCACTGCCACAGGACCTCCATGAGAAGGGCTGTGCTAACAGGACAGTGATGCACACTCCTAGATGACACAGCAAAACCTGAATTCCACCCTGAATTAGGAGACAGGGCTGCTCTGTTCTCAGTCCTGACACTACATCACTATTTAACCTTGGGTATGTTACTTGATCATGCAGAATTTCAGAGTCTGCATTAGCCTAATGAAGATAATAACAATAATCATGTGTGTCACAGATACAGCTGGGCTTGGTTATTATGTTCTTATGAAGTGCTTGGAAGAGCCCCAGATGAAAGGGAAATTAGGAGAAGGAAGATTAATTATAAGATGTGCATCCCAAATAAAAACCAGACAGGAACA
Source organism: Aleadryas rufinucha (assembly GCA_013397815.1). NCBI lineage: Eukaryota > Metazoa > Chordata > Aves > Passeriformes > Aleadryas > Aleadryas rufinucha. The sequence goes on from VZTH01005178.1 coordinate 173,970, forward strand.
TTGTTGTTGCTGTTATTAGTGGAGAGTCTGTCTGATTTAGGCCAGCTTTTATTTCTGTGTTGGTAAAGCAGACCCATTTTAACCACTTTCCATGTTCAAATTTTATTTGTAGATGGTGGGTAGGTGATAAAGGCTGCTGAGCTTCTGATACTGCAGACATAAAGGCCTTTGATCGAAGGTCTGATTTCACAGGAACCACTGTCTGTAATATGATAGGCCTGCCTGTGTTTTTACTGTTATGAGGCAAAACAAGGAACCAAAAGTTTACTGCCACTCTGAAGGAAAGATCAGGATTGAAGAAAAGGAAACATTTCCTGTGGCTAAACACACCATAGTGAGCATAGTCATAGTGGGAAGCATTGCATTGAAATTAATATTAACAAGCACTTGGATATTTAACAAAAACTTGTGCAAATGAAAACATCTTTTCTACAGTGATTTTGTCTCAGGAAGTACCAAGGATTTCTCATTCAGGTTAGTATCTTTGCCTGTTTAAACACGGGGAAAAGGACACAGGGAAAGGCACAGTGATACATCTGAGATTACATCTAACTGAGCAGCACAGCCCAGAAACAGACCCAAGGGTTTCCCCAAGCCTCAGCCTGGGCTGCTCTCTCCTGGATCTGCCTTCCTCTGCCAGAGACCAGCCCTTGCTCCTCCAGCAGCATGCTAAGAATGTCCTAGAGATTGCAGAATCACTGAGGATGGAAAAGACCCAGATCATGGAATCCAACCTGCACCTGATCCCCACCTTGTCACCCAGCCCAGCGCACTGAGTGCCTCCTCCAGTGGTTCTGTGGACACCTCCAGGGATGGGGACTCCACCACCTCCCTGGGCAGCCCCTTCCAATGCCTGACCACCCTTTCCATGGGGAAATTCCTCCTCATGTCCAACCTGACGCTCCCCTAGCACAACTTGAGGCTGTTTCCTCTTATCCTGTCCCTTGTTCCCTGGGAGCTGAGCCCAACCCTCTCCTGGCTGTCCCCTCTTGTCAGGAAGTTATGGAGAGCAAGAAGGTCCCCCCTGAGCCTCCTTTTCTCCAGGCTGAGCCCCCCCAGCTCCCTCAGCCATTCCTCATATGATTCACCCTCCAGACCCTTCCCCAGCTCCATTGCCCTTCTCTGGACACGCTGCAGCCCCTCAATGAATGGCAAACTGAAATTCAACATCATCCAGTGACAAACACAGTTCTAACTTGAACTTCATTGTGGTACCAAATGTCATAAAATATCCCTTGGGGCATTCAGTAATGAATTGCTTAAAAAATAGATGAGTACAGGAACCTAGGAAAAAATTAATAATTGCACTTTCTTTCCAGGACACACAAACTCCTTGCTTTCACCTTGCATAGAAAGTTTTCAGGTTTTAAAAAAACAGGGTGGTATTGAACCCTTCATTTCTCAAGAGTCAGATTTTTGAAAATTGCTGTCAGCAAGTCACCTACACCTTAATTTGTGATAATTAACAACGCAGTAGAAGAAATAAAGGACATAGCCTTCACTTGTTTCAGGAGACACTGCAATACAGCTAAAGGAGTTTCACCCCTTAACTATAAACAGCAAAAGGCTCTAATTTGTTCAGCTTCTGCTCATGAAACGTGCATTAATTCCTTAATGACAGGTGCACCTTGGAGTCAGGACAGCTAATCACTAGATCAGGAGTTAACCACAGTACAGGGCTCAGAGAAGCCCACATCTTTTTCAAAGAAAGCCTTGGCAAGGTCCCACAAGCCAGTTCACAGCAAGTTTATAGCAAAGGGTTATTTCCTAAAAGTAGAACTAATGATCCTTGTTTTTCTATGGCTTTATGCTTGAGACAGCAATCTCCAAGCTTTTTCAGAGGTGGTGGATATTCAAAATCTTTTGTCTTTGTGGTTTCTTTCACGTCTCATAAACATTAAGATCACGTTACAGGGACTCCCTCCTTTCCCTGGCTCCAGAAGTCTATGAAACTTCCAGCAGTACTGTATCGTGGAGAAGTCTTCCTTCAAGTGTGGCCAAAATTGCCAGTGGATTCAAACAGTTAGGGAGGAGGGGAATAATGAATAACCCAGAGAGAGACCAACTTACAAAATACCCTCTGTTTAAAAGAAACTGCTTCCATTGCAATTCGTGTCTTCATTTACTGGAATTGAAGTCCTTCTATTTTCCATTCCACATTCTCTCCCATAGTGACTTTCCTGTTTCAGAACAGCCATCTGCATTACAGGTCCAGAGTGAGCCATAGCAGCTCCTCCTCTCCACACAGAAGCAAACCAGCAGTATTATTCCACTGCATCTATGAACTCGGAAATGTGTGCGTTATCCCTTGTCTCTTACAACTCTCTCTTCTGTTAATCAACATTGTCAGTCATTCAGTAGGATAAAACACCACACAACTTTGGTGGCTGGCTTTTGGGGTAGTCCCTTACTCCAATTCCGTATCTCAGGATGTTATGTAAGAAGTGGAAAGCTGCTAAATCTTCAGAGATAATCAAGATCAGTCACAGGTGCTGCACACAAGGGACTAACACTGAAATAAAGCAAACAGAATCATTCCCTGCCTATCCACACCCTTCTTTTGCATAGAAATACCCAAACAGCTGAAGAGATGGGGTCAGGAAGAACATGCTTAGCCACCAAACGGAACACAACAGGCAGAGCTTCGATGAAGAAGCCTGTTGGTGTCCTCTGAAGTTGCTTTCTCACTAAGAGAAGAAAAAGAAAATATCCATTTCAAAACGAAAAGGCAACTCAGTCCTAAATCTGCACAGTCAGTAATCCATACACTGGTCCTGCCCTTCAGTCACTGGTATCAAAGGCACTTCTTTCAGGAAACATGTCAATCCTTTTGTTGATTTGTTCTTGAATTAGACATTAAGCAGAAAATAAAGCACCATTAGAATGCTGCATAATATAGAAGGGAGGAAATAAAACCAGTGCCAGTCTGAAGCAAAAGGGAAAACTCGCCTCAGTGCTGCCTGGGTATTGAAGGCAACGCACAGTATTGCAAAATGCTTGTGTGGTCAATCAGTTTACAGTAAATGAGGGTTCAGGAAATACTGCAAACTGAGCACAGAAATTGATACCATCAGATAAAGGGATTGTTGGATATAAGAAACTCTATGTCAAGCATTCTGCTGTGGGGATGCATGTTGGAGGTGGAGAGCAGGCTTAAGATCTTGCCTAAGTGTGGCGTGTCCCACAGACTTCATCCTGCTCCTGCCATTAGCTGGAATCGTGCCTGGCTCCAAGTACCCTCATGGTGCATGAGGGGTTTGCTGGGCTGCAGAGCACCTGCTGACCAGTGCTCACCTCAGTCCCTCTGTGCTGAATGAGGAGTTTGCTCTGAGAGAAGCGCAGAACACACCACGGTGCAGATACAGCTCCCACCAAACATGTCGGAGCGCATAGGGGTGGCAGGTAAATCCACGAGGACCTGACGAGATACACAGGTGAGCTGCCCCAGCACAGAAAGCTTTGCTTCCAAACAGGCCAAAGCCAAGCTAGCGAGGGCGCTTTCAAGTCAGTCCAACATGCTGCCGTGAGTGGCACCCAAAGGCAGCAGATAGGTGTGCAGGTCTGAACAGGCAGCCAGCTGCCCCCAGGAGGGACGCACTCTGCCCAGGGAGCTGCAGCATTCCTCTCCAGCCTCCGCACTGGGATGGTTTTCAGCCGGGGCCCCAGAAGCAGTTTATTCCGTAAGCTCTCCCCCGCAAGGTATCGGGGATGATGGAAATGAAAACAAGAGAAAATTAATCTTTTCATTCATTTAGAAAGATGCAATTCATGAGTCATAGCAAGCTTGTATAAATAATGACATTGTTTAAATCTTATTTGTAATTATATTTAAAGTCAGACACTTTCAAAGCTGCACTGAGAATAAGGCATCCAACTGTCTAATTTATTGTTATTTTAAGCAGGTACTGCATGCCCAAATTCCCTTGGCAGATTATATCTCAGTTTAAGTGTTTTGCTAGAGGTAATTTTCACATGTTCATGACAGCAGCAATGAGAGGAAGGAAATCAAACAAAAGAGAATTCCATCTATGTCATCCAATTTCTTCCTCTCTCTGGCAAGCCTGGAAGTGCTTTGTGCACAACTGAGAAGCTGCACATTCCCTGTGCTCCACCTGGTTTGCCAGGAAAGAGAAAGTGGAAGTGAGGAAGGACCAAATACAAGTGGTTTGGAAAAGGAAACAAACCAATAGGCTTTCTTTATTTGCCATGCAATCTTAGAAAAATGAAAAACTGCTCTTTGTGCTACTTCTTCTCATTCTATGAGGCACCTGTTCATTACAGCAATGGTAACAAGGAACACAAACTCACAAGCAGATCACCTTGAAAGTCTTGTTCATACTTCTTCAGACTCCTGCAATCCCCAACCACAGACTTAAATTTAATGAGGATCAAAAAATATGTACAGAAAACTAGAAGTTACCAAGGGGAAAATAATTTGTGCTAATGCATATATAAACCTGGAACAGCAACCTGCCTAGGAAATGAGTCTTATTAACGCCTTGCTTGAAATACCCGTGGTGTACTTGGAGGGCACCTGGTGATGCTCAAGGAAATGGATGCAGTTTTGAGGAGCTGTCATATAGCTGGTTGTTCTGGAAAAGTTGGACAGAGAACAGAAATGGTTGGAGAAGTGCCTATCATGTATCTACTGCTTTTAAATACTTATCACAGTGCTGCACTTGTTGCATGAAACCCAAGATGTAGCAAACACATGGAAAATGATCAGCCTCCTAATATACATAACTGCTAGTAGCCAGAAGGATCACAGTCACCCATTTATTCAGTAGAGAAGATGGGCTGGGAAAGAGGTACCATCCGTCTTTCCTTGAGGCACTGTTTTAACCATGAGAAATTTCTACATGTAAGTATAATCAAATCCTAAAATCCTATATTTACCAGGACTGCAGGATATATACTATATATTCAGAAAAATTGTTCTCTAAATTAGTTTAACTTTTTTTTTTTCTGCTACTAGGAATCTGGGCTGCTCCTCCCAAAATGAATAAACTTGCCTTTCATGTCAACTCAAATTCCCATGCAATGGATTTGATATTTGTTTTGTCTCCTGCTCATTTTGCTCCCACTCTGTGATGGAGCTGACACTGAAGAATCAGAGCTGTTCCTTGCACACAGAAACTGAAACCAAATAGAGCAGGTTTTCCTTCTGTGTTAAGAAACATGATCAGCAGTTTGACTTTTATATGGCCGTTATTTAAAAACACACACACAACCTTTTCCAACCTGGAACTGACTTTCCGTTTCTTTCTTGATTTAGCTATGTCCCTATCAGTGTCTGCTACAGGTAAGAAAATACAGCTTGATATCTTCAATGGCAGAGACTGAGAAATCTCTTGCAATTAATGCATTTTAAATGAGCTGTAATTTCAGAGAACAACATTAATTCATCTAGTCACATGTAGGGGCATAAACTGCCGTTCCTTCTCAGAATTCTGATGTGCTAAGGGCCCAGAGGAGGACTGCAGATATTGAGGGACAACAGACATTAGATGTTAAAAATTCAGGTGTTAGAAATGACAAAGATATTCATCAAATGCAGACACACTCCATCCTACTCCTACCTTCTTTTTTGTAGAATTTCCTCCTTTTTATATTGTTATTAATGCCATTTTTGGGGAGAGTGGAGGAAAAAAATACTCACCTCAGGCACACCACCCTAGGATACTGCAAAAAGAAAAGACTGCATAAAACATCTATAGACATAAAGTTCCTGCTGTGTGCTGGAGGCAGAATATATCACCATTCAGCTAAACGGTGCAATAGAGAAGTGGAGAAAAACTGCAGAAATTGCTTTGAAAACAAAAACAAAAAACTGTTTTCCTGGAGCTATCATCAGGTTTGCTTGTCAGATCAGATGCTTTTTTTCTGTGCTCCATTCAAATGCAAAGAAAATGCTTGAGGAAAATTGCTAGTTCTGATATTTACACCCTTCGCATGTGCAGCTGGAATGAGATTTCTGCCGTGGTGGAGCAACAGCATCAACAAAACAGTCTAAGCCTAATGGCAGTCACTGCACACTATTTAAACATATGCAAAGGGTTTCTTGATTCCCTGCTACATACTTTCTAGTAAACTTCATGCTTATATAATTTTTAAGTACTTATTTTTACAGCAAATTTTAGGAAAATGGGCCAACTCAGGGTAAGATGAGTTTGAAAGTGGAACTGAAGGAAGGATGTTAATAAAGGTAGATGGAGTCATCTGCAGATGTGGCACTTGGGGACACAGTGGCCTTGGCAGTGCTGGGGAAACAGCTGGACTTGATGATCTTAAAGGTCTTTTCCAATCTAAGCAATTCTATGATTCCCTGAGAAACCTCCCCACTTCAGCAAGGAAAGCAGAAGCTTCACAGAAGTTCCACATAAGGCAAACCTTTCCTGAGTCACCAGCAAACATTTGTTGTGTTCTAGTTTCCATCTGACAGCAGCACACACTCTGCCTCATGCCATGGCTTTCCAAGGAAACACTTACAGAATCAGCCCCAATTTTTACAGAAGTAGGATTTAAGAAATGCCATCTCCTGTGAGATTTGGCATTCTCCTTAAAACAGCTGTTACCAAATGCTTTAAGATTAAGCTCTACAAACCCACATGGTTGTACCAAAAAAAAACCCAAACAGGAAAAAACCAGGCTCCAAATCCAGAATACAACTCAGTCACATCCAAAACCTATTTATCTCTAAGTTTCTTAGCAAAGTCGAAAGGTCTACTCATTACCGTGGCCACGGTTGTGGCAATTATTATCTATAGCATGTAAATTTCTGTCAGACATCAGCACCATATCTTTATTTTTTTTGCAAACAGAAAAATGATGATTCCTGACACAAAAATCTTGCTCAGACATAAAACAACAAGGCCACAGGTTAATAGAGACACAAATGAAAGGAGAATACAAGAAAACCATGCATAATTTCTGTCCCTCTGACAGGTATCCAGAGGTTTAGGTTGGATATTAGGAAAAATGTCTTCGCTGAAAGGGTTATCCAGCCCTGGCACAGCTGCCCAGGGCACTGGTGGAGTCCCCATCCCTGGAGGGATTTAACAGATGTGAGGATACAGCCCTTGGGGACATGGGTTAGTGGTGGCCTTGGCAGTGCTGGGGGAATGGTTGGACTCGATCTTGGAGGTCTTCCCCAACCTAAACAAGTCTATGATTCTATGCTGATCAACTCAATGCCCTTTTTTATTATATAACTGCTGCAAAACAAACCCTGTGTCTGTAAATAAAATCCTCTGCCTTTTGCTTTGTTAACAAAATACTACCATGGCTTAAGGACATTGTCTGGGGTTTTACCCCCACAAAAATTTAATTGCCTAATCTTTCTTATCCAATCAGCACAGTGTCCCAGTACTTTGCTTATCAGCTGCTTATTCCCAGAAACCTGCCCTGCCCTGATCCTCTTACTGCTGCTCCCCACGTCACCTGCCAAAGCAACGACTTGTGTGGCCATGCCCAGAGTAGAGAGGGAGCAAAATCACCTGGAAGGGAAAGGGAAGAGAAAGGAGAATGTGTGGTTTTGCATTACTTTCCCCTCCCTGCAGAAAACAATTACTGATTTGCCTTATAAGACAAAATTAACAATGCTCCTGCCTACAAATATTCCAGAATGCTTCAGAAATGACCAAACACATTATTCCAGCTGAAATATGTCCTAATCCTCACCTCCATTGCTCCAGCTAGACACAGGCCGGTTCCAGAGCCTCCTAAAGTGCTCTGAGTTGCATCAATTTCCTCTTCAAGTCCTTTATACCAACTGATATGTTCTGCAATACATCAATTTCTGTCACAGCACAGGTATTTAAAAGTCCTCCATCAACATATTTTTACATACAGCCCCTGCCCACTTTCTCCCTTTTACACACACTAACTCTCTCAGAATAAGCAGGGAAAGTTTCATGTTTTAATGCACACTTCCATCAGCTGCAAACAAGAGGTGTGAAAGGAAATTAGGCATGCAAGTCAATTCATTCACAAATTAACTGCCTCGTCATTTGCAGGAGCACTGGAAGGCCCTGCCAAACAACAGGAGGGGAGCAGCAGTGCTTTTCTGGCAGCCTGTAAACAACTGGAGCAGGTACATGACAGATACCTCCGTTTCTCTGAGAAGCCATTTCAGGATCGACTCCTTCTGGTTGCTGCTCCCAGTTTCCAAGCACAGGGCAGACATCAGCATCATCACCAAAACTACAATATTAATGATAAACAACTAACTTACAGGGCCACTGTGAGTACTGATTGTGAGTTTTTATGTGCCAGAGAGCCTTGCTGTGGTAGGTGGGAAAGCAAAGCCAGAGAGGCTGTGCTGAGTTATCCCAGGGCATACAGCAGGTCTGAAGAATGGTCTCCCTGCAAGAAGGGCCACCTGTGTATCCCATGTGTGCCTGCTGAAGAACCCTGACGTGACTGAGCCTCCCCTCTCTCCTTTTCATCCTTGCTGTCCTGCCCCCAGCACCACTGTTGGGATGCAGCAGCTGAAGAACACAGAGACTTCTGCAATGGGATCCCCTCCTGTGGGCCTGCGGGCTCTGTGGTAATACAAACAGCAACACCTCATGGCTGTGCCCAAAACCAGGCCTGAGCTCTTTATCCCTTTGTCCATTTATCCTAACACAGGAAAATAAAGTAGTAAAATCTAGATCTCAGTTGTACAATATAAACACTCTGCAACTGCCCTGCATTCACACTAACATGAAGAGACTTGAGCCCAGCTATTTTCCGTACAAACTTGACATTACTCAACTTTGATCAAGATATACATATCCTTTCCTTTCTGAAACTTTTCAACCCAAAATAAACATTCCTCCTTCACAATCAAACATCTTTATAGAAACCCACTACTAACATTTCACAGCACATTTGAAAAATAAATGGTTGCAGCCTATCAAGTAAAGCATTTTGCTTAAATTACACACTCTTCTTTCATAAAATTCCAGCATGTGGTTTTGCCTTCTCTCCATCCCTGGGCCTGCACAAGAGAACACTGCAGGCTCATATTCTGCTTCACATTAAACAACATAAAACCCCGTTGGTTTGTTGAGAAGCAGATAAAGATGGTCAGCCTTATCACTGAGGGCTGCCAAGAGCAGAGAGACTGAGGTAAGGAAAAGCCAGTGAAGGAATCCTGTGCCTGTAGCTATGGCCCAGGTGATCCACGTGCTAAGCAGAGCTCCAGTCTCCTGCCATAACCAGCATGACAGTGCCCTTAACTGCAACTCCTAATGTAAATGGAAATAGTACATAATTACTGTATAACCAAAGAGCCTTCCCCAGGCATTTCAGATTTAAGATGCATCCATGACTACTTCAGTAAGCATCAAGACTTCGGTAAATTTTAGAGCTGAGCGGAAAAGTAAAAATATCTGGAGCTGAAAGTATCTTTGTACTTTGAGACTGACCTCCATCCACAGCTTCAGTTACCTCATAAGCCCCTGAAGATGTGGATAGTTGCTTAATTGCATTTACTTGTCATGTCCTCTTACTTGAGGGATCCATACTACAGCTATGAGAGCAGTAACAGTCATAACAACTGGAGATGCCAAGAGGATAGAACTGATGTAAACAGCAAACAACAAAGAGTAAGGTTAAATTTCCTTGGACTCCTAAAAAAACCCCAAACTCAACAACAAAAACAACAAAACCAAGATGAAATCCTACTGAAATGATGAAAATCAGATCAAAGTGCAACTCATATCCATTTCTCCTTTCATCTCAGCATTTCAAGTGCTGAGATTCGATAAAAAATGGTATATTCTTTCAGTTTGACATAACAGTTAAACATATGGCATAAAATGAAGAGACTGGGTGCTAGCTGAACCTCAAGGCATGTAGCTAGTGATTTCAAACCAGCCAAAGGCTCATAGGAACAGCTGACCCTTCCAGCAGCTGATAGGAATTAAAGAGCAGGGCACATTATTTGGAAAATTCTTGGATTTTCCATAGCAAACTCCTCAGAATTGTTCCTGCAGTATCTTGATCTCACATGAAGAAGTATCCCAGAGGAGAACAGCCTGTTTCTCCAGCACAGCCTTCTGCTGGATGGTTACACTGCTTTCCAAAGGGTACAGACTTTACAGCCAACACACAATGCAGGTGCTGCCTCCACACTCACCGCAGGCACCTCCTGCACCCCTGCTCATCCTCACTGCCTTCCCAGGGCTCTCTGTCCCAGCAAACCCAGAGCTGCTCATCCTCCCAGCAAGGCAGGAGCCTCCACCTCCACCAAACAAAGACCATGCTGAAGAGCTTAAAGCATTCAAAATTCCAGCTCAGAAAGAGAGAGCTGTCCGTGGCCAACATTTCTAAAGGCAAAATTACAGCATGCAGGAATTACAGATCTGCAGACAAACCAGCAATTTGTGAGGAATTCAAGTGACCAGAAGCGACAAATTAGGACCACAACGCTAACAAAATTAGACACAGTCTCCTTTTAACCTCATCTCTATTTTAAGAGCTTTTTTTTTAAAAAAAAGGGTTTGTATTTGTTTTGCTGTTGAAGTTTCCATGAAACTGGGCTGAGAGCAACTGTTTAAGAACAATGTTTCTCCATCATTTATTCTCTTTACCTTAGGATGTGTAAAATTATGCCCATGCCTGTACAAGGAGGTTTCTCTCAGCCATTTAACAGAGTAACAGAGTCACCCAGCAGAGATAAAATTCAGTAGCCACATAAAAACTTCCATCATCTTTGCAAACATGCTGCTTGACTGGAGGCTGTCAGCTCTGGGATTTGGTTTTTTTTTAGGTTCCCTTGCATTCTTCAGTCTTCTCCCAACTGGGGACAGGACTAGAGTCAAAAGGCAGCTCTTTCCCAATGTGACTCTCACTCATCTACATGTCAATAGACTGAACTATGGAAAAACAAAACAAGAACCAAGCCAATTTCCACCCGCTCCACTCAATAACAATAAAATCACACAACAGCATCTTTAAAGCCATGCCTGTTCATTTGGATAATTACTCTAACAGCCCGTCTGAGCCCCGTCCCCAATGGAGAGACCAAAACCTGAAGGAGAAGGAGGAAACAGCTCATCTGCTGAACACAATGTTCGGAAATGTGAGGTGAACATTCCTCGCCACAGCAAGATGAACGTTCCCACCCCAGCACAAAGAAAGGCTTCATATTTCATATATTTTCCATTGTTTGAGCTTGCTTGTACATAAGCAACTACATTTAGCAATCACCAATGGGAGAGACTGAGCAGCTAAAAAGATTATCATGTTTTTAACAAAGCAATAGCAGAATCAACATGGGAGGCTGCACCCTGTTCAGTTCCACTAATGTTCTCCAATTCCAGCAGAGAGCCACCCTTCCATGGGTACTGTTACCTGTAACACTCACTCGTGGAATGTACATCATCTGCTGCACAAATTAAAATTATCCATCACCTGAAAAGTTATCCTCAGTGAGGGGGCTGCAGCAATGAACCCCAAAGGAAGCCAAACACCACTGTTTACTGCTTAGTCTAAGCAGGGCTCTTATAAAGATCCCCTACACCCATCCTGTCTCAGTGGTCTTCAGTGGTAGAAAGGGAGTGGATACAAGTCTGTATGGAACCAAAGAATTCTGGATTGAAACAAGCCAATACTTTGAAACATAAAATATTTCAATGAGATGGCTTTGTGACATAAGGAAATACCCTGCAGGTAGTGATGGAGGCGGTGGTTTTAGACTGGTTTGACTCCCAGGGGTTCATGAGGCAGTGAAGAGCACAGAGGAAGGACTTGCACAGCCCTGGCAAGCCTCACAGCCTGCTGCCTGTTCCACACTCATGTGCTGCTGCACCTCCACCCTGCCCAGAGAGCAGCTGCTGGGGCTGGCACCGGGTCCTGCACAGGGAAAGGGCAGCAGTCTTGTACCCCAGGGAAGGCACAACGGCCAAGGATCTCAATAGAAACAGCAAGAAAGGCTTTACCGACCTACAAAGGGTTTCAAAGAGAAGTCTGCAGTGTTGCATGAGTGACTGCTCCAGCTAGAATGACACAGCATCCTCACACAGCTATCACTGCCCGGCAAGTGCTGCCTTTATGTGTTTAACAGAAACCTCCTAACACTGCCTGCTCTAGCTTTCATTCTACGCTCTGAAAGCACTCTTCTACTGGACCCTTACACAAATAATGCAGAGTGTTTATGGACAAAGACAAGCTTCAGAAGACTGGCAAGGAATTAAGTATCCTTAAAACTATTAATTGGGATGGAAGGAACAGGGAACGCTTATCAGTCCAGGCTGCTGGCACACGAGGTCACAGCAGCAGCCAGACACGGCAGGTGCAAGCGATGAGATCTGCGTGCACATTCTGGAGGGACAGCTTCAAACAGAGCTGCTCTTCTCCACCGCGGCTGCTGCCGCTGCTTAATTTGATTACACACAAGTGAGAGCCGGGGGAAGGGAGAGAAGGAAAGCAAAGGCAGGACCCTGTGGGCACCCGTGCGGAAGGTCCTGGGAGCCCGCAGCGGCAGTCGCAGCACAGGGCTCTGAGCAGGGTCTCCGTGAAATTACAGGGGCAGCAGACAGCTGACACGGCACGAGCCTCTGCGAGACAAAAAATGACTTGCGTTCCCCTCAGCAAACCACATGCCGCATAGCAATTTGGACTGGAAAGATGGTATTCTGGATTTAAAGGGAAACTAATCTGTTAAAAGAAACAGATCCCAGAGCGGGAGGGTCTGCAGCCGCTGTGCGAACACCCCTCACATACACTTTGTCACTTCGTCCGTAACACTTGTAGGTGCTACATTCTTTCAGCGTTTCACCAACCAAGTCTTTTACTACCTGGCTTTTTAAGAGACTCTAAGTTGCCAAGAGATTCTTTTGTAACAATAATCTCTAACCTAAAATTATCCAAAGTGTGCTCTTGCTTCCCTCTAGCCCTGAAATCTTATAGAAGAACCCTGGGACTGTTCCTGTAAAAGACAGAACAATTCAGTCTCCATTGAATTCTGGGTTAAAAGGAAAAAAAAAAAAACAACAAAGCAAAAAACCCAGAGTCTAGGATTAAGTCCTCCAGACTGAGCCCAAGAATATTGCTAAAGAAGAAAAATTGCTCTTGTTGAGATATTTATAGCTACAAGATACCTTAAAATATAACCTTAAAATCTACCTTAAAATTGTTATGACACTACCTACCAGAATCTAATTATACTTTCATAATTATATGTATTAATATCTAAAGTGTGTAATTACAAAGGAGCCAATATATTTTAGAAACACCATACTTATAAACCTATTTTTTTTAAATAGAAACTTCCTGCATGACTGTAAGATCTGTATTTTAGTTCTCCTGTCTTTATGACACAATACTAGCAGAGGCAACTGGAGTCCACATGTTTGAATGGAAGCTGCAAACAGGGTTCTTCTATATTATGTCAAAGGCATTGATCAAAAAAACCCACCAAAACCTTGTTCCTGCAGAATAAAAGAAACCCTTGAAAACAGTGGAGAAATTAAATAAATAAATTAATAATAATAATTTTTCTTCTTACCAGCTTCCTTCATTAAAGCAAAAACTTTTATGCATTTGTTTTAATCTACAAAGAGAACTGGAGCACTGAAAAATAGAGGTCTTGCCAGCCAAAAGGGTGATTAATGGAATTTACAAACATCTAAATTATCAGACTAGTGATATAAATCTACACTAGTGGTGCCCACACCATGGCTGAGCCTGCCTGTTGTTTTCTGGCAGTCTCTGGACAGAGACCACAGGCTGAACATCTCCGACTGCCTGGACAATCCGAGCTCTCCCACTGCTGGCCTTGTGCTGTACACATAAACCTCTTCTGCAGGCAGCAACGGCCCAGGAAATCTCTCCCACTCAGCACTGAAGTGCTTTGTGCCTCAATTGCACAAGTCTGAGTGAATAAAACCAAACATCATCAGGTTACAAAGCCCAGTAATTTCTAAATGGTGATGAACATATTTCCCATTCACATAGAAAATGAGAAGGCATGGTATAATAGAGCCTGACTAAATATTTAAATCAAAAATGTTAAATCCTGATTCAGATTTTATTGCATGTGTTTACAGACAGAGACCTTTCTCCAGCCACTCACATAACTTCTGCTTTTATTCAAACATCAGCTCCGCTTCTAATTTATTCTTGTTAAGTGGCTTTCAGCAATGCAAGTCATTTAAATGCACACTTGAGAGGCAAATGTAAGCTTGCAATAAGGTGCAGTTTGACATTTAAACCATTACATATTTTTGAACATAATATGACTACAGAAGCATTACCAATTTTGAACCACTTCCAAACAGAAGTTTAAAAAGCACAATGAAATGCAGACCAAAAGTGATTTACCTATTTTCTCCAGCAACTGTTGCAACTCTCTTGATTCACAGTCCAAAAACTTGAAAATTTTGGGAGCTTTGTAGTAACATAAAGTACTCCCACTGCACCTTAAATAGCTGACAAAAATGTGCCTTAATACCACATGCATCTCAATACACCTTTAAGAACAAACGTAATTTTAACTTGACTGGAAAAAGTGTTTTAGCTTCTAAGAGCACCACTTCTCCAATGCCCCCAGTTCCAGCAGCTTAAGAGCAAAACTTCAGTCATGGAAGGTCTGCCTTCATGGGTGTTAAAGCACATACAAAACAGGGCACTACCTTCCAAAATTGGTCCCAGCTTACAAAGTTACAAAGTAATTGTGAGTGACATTCATTTATGCCCTGCTGGAATTGCCAATGTGTAAGAGGTGAAAATTTTGACTACTTAAAAAAATATAATACATGTTTCATGAAGGGAATAGCAAGTGACCCTAAACTTTAGCAGATCTGTCAGGACCCTGCTAGAATGAAGTAGGCAAGAGAAGTCATTAATTTTATTGTTTTTGCAGCACTTCTGGTACAGTTCAAGGCACACCCCAGAGCTGAAAAGCACACAGCAAAACATGCTGGGGAGGTGATGCTAACTGCTCCTGAGCATCCAGCATCTCTATACGTGTAAAAAGGAGATTAAATAAACACAGAGGTAAATGAAATAAAGTTGGTTATTTCCTCAATGACTAAGAAATGCTGTTGGAGAGAAGGGAAAGGGAGGAGAGCAGGAGATATACTCACTATGTGGGGCACCAGTGGCTGAGTGACCAGTGGCTCCCAAAAACCTCATGTTCTGACCAGTGACTCGAGGTTTTTCATTAGGGATTGGGTAATTGCTTGTGCAGTCTGTATGTAAGTGCAGATGAGCAAAACCACCACCAAAACCACCATTTAGAGGGGAAAAAAAAATCTTCCTTGTCTTAATACCAGTTGGGAATAAAACACACAAACACCACATATTAACTGATCATCAGAAGCTCGGGAACCTCAGCACACTGTTCTTACAATCAAAAATCAATGACTAGAAGCCAACACTTGGCATTTTCTGTACTTTGTTATAGGAAAGTCATGGAGAGATTAATGTTCTCCCTTCCAAGCACTATTACTCAGGTACTTTGTTTGGTACTTCTGAGTTACAAATTCCTGGAAAATTGCAAAGGAAAAAAAAAGTCTCATATCCTAATACTGCTACATTAAATAATTTTTTGCCCTCTGTCTTCACTTCCCCATGAGAAAAGGAACTAACACATCCAAGACGGAGCTGATCAGGAACTGTCAGTTTTAATCAGAACACTTTAGCTGTCAGTCACCAGTGGCCCTTGGGTATTTTGTTTCCTGAATATATGAAAGATTGTTATCCTGAAAGTTAGTCAGCATTTCTGGCTGCTAGACGGAAATAACAAGACTATTAGAAATGTTTTAACACTGGTATAACTGCAGCAGTATTTGAATTCTAATAGCTCAGCACACCAACACAGGCAATGACCCCTCTTTATGAGCCACACTGGTGCAATAGAAATAATTTCTCCTTATTGCATAGTTTGCACAGTTGGTATTTATTAATAGTGTTGCAATTCTGTATTAATTATTATTTAGCACTGACAACATGCCTGAAACTGCACAAAATTAGTGCCTGGCTCAAAGTGCTTAAGCAGCTCTGATTCAGCATCCCATAAGCAACATTTCATCCACCAACCTGCTCAGGGACTAAAGCCTGGACAGCAGTGGCACTTGGTCAGCTGATGTCACATCAAATTATTTACATCCTACAGCTTGGGACAGCCAAGCCCCAGTGAGTCTGGCTGGGGCAAAGTTTACAAGCACCAGTCTGTTGGAAAAAAACACCCAACACCAAAGGCAATGTGGAAATGAGAATCCAATATCTTATGCAAAATTATTAGAAAAGAAATCCTGTCATAGTCTCATATTTTCAAATGAAAAGTCTCACTGAAGAGGAACAGAGCAAGAGCACACAGTGACTTGTGAACTCCCCAAACTGCCCACCTGGTAGGAAAGCTGTAATAAAACAGCTGCCTAAGCCAGGGTAAAAGCAAAACTTCCAAGGTCATCACCACCACACAGGCACAAATCATGAAATGCAAACGTGACAGGCAGCGAGAAGTGAAAATTGCAAATCAACAACAGGGCAAGACCCCCTCCTTTCAGATCCATACTGCTTTGTTGGCAAACCCTCCTGAAGGATCACATCTCTGAGATGAGAATATGCAGAGAGCACAGATCAGCAAATCCCAGGACAGCCATGAGAATCAGAGGCAACCTTCAGGCAGGTTTAATTCAGGCCCTGCAGACTTCACACAGACACGAGTCCTGTTGCCACTGTCAGTTCACCCATTTTTGTTGTTTTCCATGTTGCCAAGAACCCAGATCCGTATTCAAAGACAATAATGACATGTTACTAATACAAATAGAGAAAATAGGAAGCTATGAAACAAATAATTAACTGTGATCTGTTATTTACATAATTATTGGCAGAAGCCTGAACAAGGAGTAAGATGGATTACTGCAGTTTTGGTTCAATGCAGCCTTAAAATTAAAAAAAAAAAAAAAAAATCATCACATGCCAAGGCTGAAAGGATTTTCATTCCAGCATGGGGTTCTCTCACTCTGCCAGCCAAGCTCCAAACTGTTACTGCAGCTATTCTCCAGATAAACACTCATCTTTTGCCTTTCCTCTTCTCTTCAGCTACTGCAGTTGCTGGCCACCAGCAGAAGCATAAGAAATGTATTTAAAAAAAAAAACCCAAAACAAAGAAACAAACAAAAAATCTCAATAGGAGATAATATGTCTCACCAACAACATAACCCTGGTATGTTCATACTGCTCAAGCCTGAACTTGGGACAGGCAAGGCATAAAGCCTAGTTTTTCTTCTGTATTTCTCTCCCTTCTCTCAAGCTAAAATTGCTCCATGATTTCAGCTGTGGCAAGAGATCAGTTCTGGAGAAGGATGATTGATATTTATGCCCTCCAAACCAGAAGTACAGAATAGAATAGGTGGGAGCAGCTACAATGCTCTCACAAACCCCTCCATTGCTGTCTAGAAGGTTCAGCCAGACAGAGAAACTCCATTCCTTACTCTGTCACTTTATATAGTGAGAGATGATGTGGTGGTTCCAGCCATGCCTTGTGCAGAGGGTTCCATGAAACACACAGCACCATGAGAAGTGGAAAGAGCCACCAGAGCATCCTGAACAGCTCATTCAAGAGTCTTCCAGAAAAAACCTTCAGCCACTCCGGACTGGTGACAGGTCCAAAGTCATGAACACAAGCAAGGAAGGATTCTACATCCCTTCAGTCAGCCAGGATCCCTCACGTTCTCACTCTCCTGATTTTCTATATACTGTTGTAAAACCAGGAGCACGGATATTAGTGCTCCCTCCCTTTCACTTCCTTTCCCTGCAACCCTACAGAAATAGCTGGGTTACATCAGACAGAAACACACACAAAATAACAATGAAAGCAGATGTGTCAAGAAAAGAAAAGCCATGCAAGAGATGCCTGCTGTGCTCAGCAGTTCAGCAGTTCTAGGTAGGGTACTTGTACAGCCGATGAATGGCAGGGTTAGCTGTTTTACAGCACCACAGTCAAAGGGGGCATCTAATAGTTAAGAACTCACTGACTTGGGGTTTGTTGTTTGGTTTGGGCTGTTTGGGGGTTTCTTTCTCTTATTTTGCCCCTATCTGTCTCAGATTTGCCTCTTGATTTTCAGACCAAGAATTTCAGACCAGTTCACCAAAAATTCAATTTACAGGAGAGGTCCATGCCAAGATCTGTTCCCAAACTTCTCTGGAAACCATGATGTGTTGTTCACCTCACTTACACCTCTCTGGGCTCTGAGCCCAAGCCCATTTTGCTCAACTCCCATTAACTTCCGTGGCCCCTTAGGCACTTCACAGGTTCTTTGTAGAACTCATTTTGCACACACATTATTTTTTCCAGAACACTCATCACCCTACACCCATAGTGCCAATTTCCACAAAACTCTCTCAGCCAGAAGGGCATCATCCTCCTTTGTCCATTTCCAACAGTCATCTTCATCCTTTCTCTCCTGTGATGCTCATCATGTTTGGTAGATGCTGTTTGTAAACTCTTGTTGAAAGCTGCCCTTTTCTCCCCTCGAATCCCTCCTCACCCCTTGCCTACACTGCCTACCAAAAAGCCACATCTGCTTATCTTGCAGGGCCCCTCACACTGACCAATGCTGTATCTTGTCTCCCTCAGCCTCTCCATCACTGGCCTACAGATCTCTGATATATCTTGGAGATATGGAGATAGATGTGCATTATAAGTACCTTGGGTGCACCACCTGATTCCATAGAAGCTGCACAATGATGTCCTGGTCCATAATACACATCAAACAATGATGATGCAAACAAGCAACTCAGAAGAGTTCTGATCTCTGGAGTTCCTAATTTTTATCTATCAAATAAAATCATGGTTTCCCACTGAATCTCCTGAAGAGGTACCAGGAGCTTTTCCTGATAGTTATAAGGAACCTCAAGACCTTTACAAACCTTATTTGATATAGGTGATACATTATAACACCTTTCAGCCACAAGTTCCTCAGCAGCTGAAAGACCAAGCAAGAGCTATGGGATTTTGTGTTACAGGAAAATTCACCAGTTTTTGACAACATCTGTTCAAATTTATAACCCACCATGCTACGTTATCAGCAGCTTATTTGCTTCTCATGCACTGTGTACCAGAAAAAATGAAGAGTAAATGTTCTCAGTTATTCCCATTTATTATACAAATTGACTGATAGAATTTAACCCTGTTGCAGCTTGGTATGGTATTTGAAAAGTCTAAAGGAATGATTACGGATTTCCCACACTTTTGACGAGAGAAGGTTTATCACAAAGCTTCTGGCACTGACAGTCACAGAGATCAAGGGACTAATAAGATCATCACATTATTCTTAAGAACACACTCAATATTTATGAGTATATTAACTCCATGTAATAAAGGCCACATTCTCTGGCTGCAATGACTTGGATGCTTTGGGGATAAAATTAATCAACATGTATGAAAGAGGATCTCAGAGCGAAACAGGAAAATCTGCACATAGTAACAAAGATAGTTAGTATCTGGCAAACCTACAGCACAAGGAAGAAAAAATACTATGATTAAACATAATAAGACTTCACTTGAAATGTAAAACACTCTGGAACAAATCTTGCCAACTCACATAAGAACCAGCAAACAGGAAGCAGCAGCCTTTGCAATAAAGCCCATCACACAGGGAAAACACAACACTAGAGAACAAGATGCTACAGCACACTCCCTGTCATCGTGCTGCAGAGCACTTGCTGTCTCCTGCTTTTGAAGTGCATGAGGTTCAATTCTAACTTCTGCTCCCAGTGCAGGACTTGTTGAATTTTGAGTCAGTAGAAGGACCCTGCTGCCCAAGTAGAACACTGTCATCCTTGCACAAATGCTCACATGTGTGAGCTGGTGGCACTGCTGGCTCAAGTGCATTCTGTCAATATTATTTTCTAATATTTTCCAGCATTACAGTCCTTCCAGAGCTGTGTCCTGGGTTAAGATTAGTTCAAAGGGACAAGAAGAAAGAAAAAAAAAAGGAAGAGCTTGCACTGCCTCAATAGTTTTCTCCCTGAAGCTATAAGCATTGAGCACAGTCTTGTTACAAGGGGAGAAGGGGCTCTTTTTATCCCATTCCATGTGAGTACTCTGACTACATTCACTAAGAAACACTCAATGGGGCACTATGTTATTATCAGAAATGTGAGCTCACAAGTAAAAAGAAGCAGTTTTGGCTCACAGCCTCTTGAATGTCTCTGCACTTGAGTGTTAGTGCTGAACCTTTCCTAACCCTTCAGCTGGAGTCTGTACTACATAGTTGTAAACTTGACTTTCAACTTTCAATGATCATTTGCATGTATGTATCTTCAAAGAATGGCATTTGATTTGCAACTATGTGTTGTAATGAGAGGCTAATTAACACAAATATGGTTATTAGCAAGTTGCAGACATTTAAAGGACAAAACCAGCAGACCAAAGTCTGTGACGTTACTGTGTGACAGGGATGGAGATCCTCAAGGATGAACTGATACCAGCCAAGGCTCTGCCACTAACTCCATTACCACAGGCAAATCACCGACATTCTGCAACTTGGTTTCCCCTTCTGTAGTGGGATAGTGAGACTCATTTACTTTGCTGGGTAGTTCTCCAGCTTAATTAAATCGTTACCTTTAAATTAAAGCACTACAGAAATGCCAGGAAGTAACATCTGAATTAGAAGGTGGAGGTGACACCCTAATGAAGCAAGACTATTTTCATTGTCAACAGCAGGCACAGTAAAAGGTCACCCATGGTATAATTGTGAAACCACATTCCAAGCTTCTGAAGGCAAGATGACTTTTCCCAAAACTTCATTAAGGAATAAGATATGTCCCAGCATCATCGGATGGCTGAAATGCTGCAGTTTCACAGACAATCTACAATGGTTTCATTGCTTTCATTTTCCCCTTGTCCTTACTCTTTGCTATCCTAATAGCAGCAAAATATCACAGCTTTTGAAAGAATGCTTTTTCCACAGGCAAGTGTTTTCAGTATGATCAAAGACCTATTAAGAAAATTGCAGAGGATCATTTCCCTTCAAGTTGGTAATGTTCAGCACTGATTGAGTTTTCAATCTTTTCTTTACAAGAGCCACAGTAGAAGCACTCGCACTTTTTGTCTGGGACAGATTCTCCCAAATACCAACAACATTCCAATGTACTCCACATGCACTGGAAATTCCCAACTCTTTGTAAATGTAAGGACCTTATCAAAATATCCACTACTACTGTGCAGACTCTTTATTTTTAAGTACTGGAAGAAACTTACTCTTAAACCACAAGAAACAGGCCAGTCCTCAGTGGCCAGGCCCATTTTCGTCACGTATTCCCAAACAAGCTGCAAACTTAGTGTCAGGTGTGAAGCTGTGTATGCCCTGTATCTTGGAAACTGCACTCAAGCTCTGTTCCAGATACCAAAACCACACATCCCATCATAAACTCATTTCGTCCATGCTGGGAAGTCATTAAACCAAAACCAGGAAAACAGGCAGCTACTTCCTTGTGTGCTGCACTTGAAAAAAATGATTACCCAAGAACAACTCATTATATACAATGTTTATGTGTCCAGAGTGTAAACACCAAGAAATACCATATTTGCTGTTTGCTTTGTAGCAATGCAAAAGCTTTTACTTTTAAGGGCAAGATGTGCTACAGGAGAGGTCAGCCTGGCTCTTTCTATTACATAAGATGCTCTTGCATCTCATGTATGACTGGATACAAACTATCGAGCTTCTGTGAGGATATGTTAGAAAATAGTGGAAGATACTTGGGAAATTACATCTGGAAATAATTCTGTATATGATCTTTTTTCCCCAGTAAATAAATATATACTTGCATATACTTGTGTGTGTATATATA